>RBNK01000204.1:0-33483 GCA_003990785.1 Endogone sp. FLAS-F59071 | reverse complement strand
GACTGGTAGGAAAGTGTATTAAATAGTGAATGTAATGTAATAAGCTTTGTCACAAATAAACTTCTCTTTCTCTTTAACTATTCTTCTGCAAAGTCTATTTAGACTTTGCAGGATTATCCCTCGGGTTGTCTGTAAGAAGCTTTCTTAGCTTGTTGCAGTCCAAATTTTATTGATAATTGCGAGCGGGGTATTTATAAGAAATTACAAGGTGCTATACGGGCAGCTACCCAGGTTACTACTTGAATTTCTGATTGGCTCGGCTAAATATAAGGTACAAATTGATTGGCTAAGATATAATAAATGATATATCAGGTTATAACATAATTGGGCGACGAAATAATATATCAGATCGAAATACTATTTTAGGTTATAGCGTGATTGGGGATCTTAACAATGCTAAAGGTCTTAACAACGCTAAAGGTCTTAACAACGCTAAAGGTCTTAACATTGTTAAAGGTCACATGACTTGATCCCACATGATCAAATTGTATGTTGTCACAAAATGTTCTGTCACACCGTATAGCACCTTGTAATTTCTTATAAATACCCCGCTCGCAATTATCAATAAAATTCGGACTGCAACAAGCTAAGGAAGCTTACAAACAGACAACCCAAGGGATACTGAAGCCTTACTCAAGGAGTAAGCAATTGGATAGTTTCGAGACTCTAACAGATACACTTTATTCGATCAATCACATTTAATTCTTGCTAGTTAACACCTACATCGACACCCTTCTTAAGACGCTACCGCATAAACCGCTAAGACCCCTGAAACGTATTTTCTGCACTTGCTCAATTCCAAGTATTTTGCCGTTAATATATTTTAGTCCGTCACAATAATAAATTTAAATTAAAAGCACTATCTATAGTAAATATCTTTAATAATACCTTTTAGTAAAGTCTATTTATTCTAGTAATATCTTCACAAAGCTTATAATACTTAGCTAATAACTGAGTTTCTTAACTAGTTATTATAGCTAAATAGTTCTTTTTAACTATTTTTATTATATAATTTTTTTTATAATATATATAAAATAATCTTCTTTAAATATAAGAATATTTATAAATCTAGTATATGTAATGAATTGTCTCCTAACTAATCTATTATATAATATAATAAAATATTTTGTAATAATACCAATTTTGATTATATAAGATTATAATTATATGATCTCAATAATATTGAGATTCTTAATAATATTGAGACTCTTTGTATTATTGAGATCTATAATATCACTATAATCTAAAATAGTATTTTAATCTGATATATTATTTTGCTATCTAATTATATTATAATCTGATATAGTATTTTATTATATCTTAGCCAATCAATTTATATCTTATTTAGCTAAGCCAATCAAAATTCAAGTAGTAACCTAAGTAGATACTCATATAATATCTTATAATTTCTTATAAATACTCTACTTATAATTAACAATAAAAATTCAAATTACAATAAGCTAAGGAAGCTTATAAAAGACAATCTGAGGGATACTAAAGCCTTACTTAAGAAGTAAGTAATTGAGATAGTTTTTGAGATTCTTATAGATATATCTTTATTCAATCAATTATACTTAATTCTTACTAGTTAATACTTTGATGTACATACTCTTCCTAAGATACTATCATATAACCTACTAAAACCCCTAGAATATATTCTCTACACTTACTCAATCTTGAGTATTTTACTATTAATATATTTTAGTCTATTATAATTGGTGCTAACTGGTAGGAAATCAATTAATATCTCAACCGATTTATTATCTATATTATATAATTAAACTTGCTAAAACCTATAATAGAAGACAAAAGCAAGAATGGCACTACTACTACTACTACTTACATTACTATATCTACCTAGGAGAAGACTTCAAAAGGATAAAAAAATCATATTAAACAGACTATCTACTTTTACAGATATACTAAAGAGTATATTCAAAAATTCCTAGATGATTTGAAGAGCTATTTTGCAGCTAAAGAACTAGCTATGTAGCACCCAATGGATTATTATTCTAGCTGCTTAACTTAAAGGATCTATAAGAGAAATATATCACCTAGCCTTAATAGATGCAGCAGCTACTAGACTAGAAAGGTTGCTTGTTGCAGCTACTATAGTAGCTAGAAATGCAGCCACAGTTGTACAAATAGCTATTGCTTATTGAGAAACTATCAGAATCTGATTAGAAGAGAAATATTTTACTAAATAAAAATAAGAATTGATTAAGAAACAACTATTCAATATAAAAATATTAATCAACTAGTGCCTGGAGAATTAGATTACTACTATCAATCAGTATATGCAGCTTTGTGAAGAAACTAGCTTAGTCATATGGGAAATAGTATTTATAAATAGCTTACTTATAGACCTTCAATACTATATCAAGAGGTTTGGCCCCCCAAAGGATAGAAGAAAAAGTTAGAATAGTACAAGCCTTTTGAGATACCAAAGCAAAATACTCTATATTTCTATATAACAAGTTACTACAAAACTTACACAGAAAGTTTAATACTGAAATATCTATAGTCTAAATAGTATCAGCCGAACCACTCAAAAAAGATACTATCAAACTAATAGTCATAATAAAGATAGGAATATATTAGGGGGTTTCTTCTAAACTACCTGTGAGGAAGTGTCTAATGATGCTAATCTTTATTAGACTTAGGAATCTCTGAGTATGTTGTAAGGTTTCTAAGGTATTGAAAGTACTTTGTTTCTGATAAGATTATTAATTATGATTTTCAGACTTATAGTCTTTAGTGCTCTTGATATATTATAGAAGGGGGTGAGATCTTAAGCTCTCAAAAGGTCTTTGAGTATGCCTAGCTTTAGAAGTGAAGTTTATTGAATAAAGAATTGAGAGATATTTATATAAAATTCTTGAGGTGCTATATGGGTAGCTGCCTAGGTTACTACTCGGAATATTATTGGTTAAGCTATTGATTTAGAAGTTTTAATCATTATTGAATAAGTTTTTATTATTTTTGATGTAAGTATTAATTATATCATCAGCAGTGCTTACAAATTTGGCAATGCCTATATTAGCAGTACCTATGAATTCTTCTATATCTAATTCTAATATAGAAATATCAGTTTCTGCTTCTAAATACTTATTATCTATTGGGTATTTCTCTAGGAGATATTGTAATAATGTTTCTTTATCTATATATCATAAGTTTTCCTATTGACAAGGTACCAGGTTGTCAAGATATTTCAATGCCAAGGGCCAGTGTTGAAATACATTAAAGGTCCTTTTGGCTATATGTCTTTCTCAGGTTGTTAGACCTAAGAGTTCTGCAGATTTCTGTTCAGTTGGTTCTTAAAGGTTCTCTTATCTAAGTTGTAAAGCATATTCAATTTGGTAGTAGCTTCTAAATTATCCAGTAATGTTGTTTAACTAATAGATGCCAATATTTCTTTTTACAAATTCTACTATATCAATAGTATCTTCTTAGATTACTCTAGTATAGTTATAGTAGTTCATTATATCAGTTAATAATTGTATTCTCTACTATGTTCTTGATCTATTTATAGTTTGGTCAAAGTGGAGTTGAGTATCTGGCAGTATTTCTTTGTTATAGTTGAGTCAGATAAGATTCTTGTATCCTCTAAGTTTGGCAGTTGATAGCAGGTATGATTATTTGTTATATTTCTGCAAGTATTTTATTAATGCTTTTTATATATCACTCTTATAGAAAGACAACATATAAAGATGAAATAGAAAAAATTACTAAGATATTCTCCAAAATGATAATATACATAGCTGATCTTGAAGTCAAGGTGATCTACTAGAACAAATAGTCAAGAGGAATCTATATTGCTAAAGAATGAAATAAGACTAAGATAAATTATTTCCTCTATGGAAGGTATAGTCACTTTACTAAGGATTGCCAAACTAGAAGTTAAAAGAAAGGCTAAGAGAAAAAGAAAGTTAAGAAGGCTGACTATACTAATGTAGTATAGGAAATTAAGGAAGAAGATAAAGAATTTAGTAAGAAATACTTGGAAGCCTACTCCATCAAAACAATTAGTAGAGACAACAGTTAAATGAAGACTAATAGGATAAAGCCTTCAAGCAGACAATGCAATCTGATAAGACAGTTATCTTAAATACTAGAGATGAAGAAATAATAGATTAAAAGGAGAATAAAGAGAAAAAAACCTAAAAGAGTTAGAGAATTTAAATATAACTCTTGGTAAGATATTGCTAGTCAGAAGGCCAACATTACCTTCAAGTAACTCTTTCAGATTGCACCATTAATGAAACAGAAGATAAAGATACAGATTACAGAGACTAAGTTAACCATTTGATTTAAAAAAGTTAATATTGCTGAAGAAGAAGAAGAGAAATAAATTTATACCTTATTTGCCTACATACAGTACAACATTGGAAGATTAGTATGCTCAGTCATTATCAATATAGAAGTAGAAGTTAGTATTATTACCAAGCATTTCCTAGACTATCTAGGATAGGATATTGATAAACTCACTACCTCTACCTTAGTTATTATAAGTGGAAAAGCAGTATACCCTTAGGAGTACTCCAAGAAGTACTAGTCTAGTTTGGAACAGAGATCATACCTATCAGAATGATTGTCACTGATATACAATTCTATAATACTATTTTAGATAATAGTTAGTTAAAGAAAGCTAAGGCTAGAATTAATTTGGATGTATAAAGGTTAATCTTCATCAACTATAGAAGAAAGTTTAGTATACTCCTAGATATTCAGAAAGAAGTAATATTGAAACTTACCCAGAGACCCAAAAATGAAAGTAATATAGATAAAGAAATAACTGAATAGACATATCTCAACATAGTAGAAAAAGAAGAAGTCAACATAGTGATCTATAGTAAATATCACTACCTGATGCCTTTGGAGAAGAATCAGTTGATCAAATATAATATGAGGAATACAAGATATCTATTCTATAAGCAAGGCATTTATTGTACTGAAATGATATATACTTACAGTGATATGAAGTTAATACTCTATCAGGATACATTAGAAATGCACCTGCTACCTAAGAAAAGGATCAAGAAACTAAGATTATCACAAATCCACTGAAGGATCCTACTTCTAATAAATTAAAGACTGTATAATAGAAGAAACCCTTACCTGTTTACAGATAATACTAAAGAAGTTTGGGATTGCTTCTAGATAAATATTGGATATATTAGCAAAGGATGCCTTTAGAGAAACTACAACATCTGCCTACAAGGATACTATTAGAGTGAAATTAATCTCTATAACCTTTGAGAATACGAAAATTGGGTTAGATATCTAAATGAGCTATATAATACATATCAACTATTATAAAACTTGAAGAGAACACTACAATCAAGAATAAGAACAGATCATATCTAAAGAAAATAAAAATAAGGAAATATCTAATAAATAAGATGATGAAGTTTATATCACTCAGATATCTGCTGAAGTTAAAGCCTTATTTCAGGATAATGATAAAAATAATAGATCTATCTTAATTAAAGAAAGTAAATCAGACTCAGAGGAAGAAATCATTACCTTGGAAGAAGTAATTTACTCTAATGAATATATTAACATATAATATTAGTAGTAGAAGGACTTATAGAAGAACCTACCTTAAGATACAACTTATAAACAGTAAAAGAAATCTACATAACATCCCTATCTTTGAAGAAGTATTCATGGTTAAAGAGATGGAAACAGCAACTCAAGTTAAGAGACTGATAGAAACTATAATTATACTAAAGAGAAAAACTAAAGGAGCTATAGGCTATAACCTATATGCAGATAAAGACTATATCCTAGAACTAAAATTATTAGTCTTCATAAAAACTGGAATTATCATCACTCTACCACCTAGATAAAATATATAAGTATAGGTAAGAAATGGACTTTACTGCAACTCTGGAATAGGAACCTTTTCTGAACTGATAGATAAAGACTATAGAGGAAAAATTGAAATTGAATAAGTTAACTATAACCATAGTCAATTTGCAGTATACCAAGGAGACCAAATTGCCTAAATAGTAATTATTAGATATAAATAGCAACTATTGAAAGAAGTGAAAGACTTAGAAGAAATGCAATATAGAAAGAAAGAATTTAGATCTACCAGACAAGCCAATGTGATAATGGAGAGACTAGATAACTATAAGGAGGTTTTTCTAGAACTACCTATAAGAAAGCATCTGATGATACTAATTCATATTAGACTTAAGAATCTCCGAGTATATCACAAAGTTTCTAAGATATTGAAAGTACTTTGTTTCTTTATAAGATTATTAATTGTGAATTTCAAATTTATAGTCCTTAGTGCTCTTGATGTATATAGAAGAAGGATGAGATCTTTAACTCTCAAAGAGATCTTGAATATATACTAAGGTCTTATAACTAATTATATCTAGAGAACCCTTTAAATATATTAGAATAGATATTGTTGGATCACTACTAAGAACACTTAAAGAAAACTGATATATTATAGTAGTAGTAGATTACCTGATCAAGTACTCTGAAGCAAGAGCCTTACTTTTTACAGATACTCTTAACATTATGTACTTTATCTATGAAAATATTATCTGCTGCTATAGAATACCTTATAAAATAACCTCTGATCAAGAGACTGAATTTATTAATGAATTTATATAAATATTAATGCAATACTTCAGAATCTGCTAAATAAAGACTACTACCTACCATCTACAAGGAAATGAACTTACTAAATAGATAAATCAAACTATCGAAAATATAATTGCTAAAGTAATATAATTACAAGAAAGAGATTGGGACTTATACTTATTTTCTATCTTATTTACACTATGGACAATGAAATAAAAGATAATAAAGTACATCCTTTTTGAGCTAGTTTATAGAAAAAAAGCTCATTAGCTGATAGACTAAGTAATGACTACCTTAAAACTCAACCACACCCTCTGGAAAGTACAAATAGAATACTGTATAACAAAGGAAATTTAAGAATTATACAATGTCTGAAATAAAGTAAGGAAATTCATTACCATTATACAAGATTACCAAAAGAAGAATTATGATAAGGAACACAAGAAGACTGAAAAGTTGAAGATTAGTGATCAGATCTTACTATACTGGAATATAGTAAAGTCATCATAGTTAGCAAAATTGGACCTGAAATAGGAAGGACTATATTATATTATAAGTATAAAAGGAACAATATATTAGTTATAAAAAATGATAGAAACAATTCTTCTCTATACTGTTTACCAAAACTGTCTTAAGAAATACTATACTCTACTGGAACAATATTTATAAAGTCCAAGTCAGCCTGATTGAGGTATACTGACATATAGAACCCCTAAAAGACCTTAAGGAAATGGAAGGATTAACCTTGCAGAAGATCCAATTAATTCTATATAATATTCAAAGAAAACAATACTTGATATAAATTAATGAATAGAAGGAGTACTATTGAATTATACAACTTTGAGAAGAAGAAGTTGAATATATCTGGAACTAGAAAGACAGGGAGATCTGCCAATGAGCTCTTAAAGAAGTACTCCCTGCCTATGCTTCAAGATTAGCTAAATGAATCTATCAGCTATTCAAGCACAAGCTCAGTGCTTTGAACCATTTCCAATACAGTACATTCTAACTGAATTACCTTATACAGGATAACATAAAGGAGTTAGAGGAAGAAGTAAAACAATTACAGAAAGATTTTTTCAAGTTAGAACTATATCTCAATGTCTAACTTAGAGAAAGGAAGGAGATGTGATGGAACATTTTGTAATGACACCAATTTTGATCACAGTCACATAATCTTAATAATATTAAGACTCTTAATAATATTGAAACTTTTAGTGTTATTGAGATCTATAATATTACTATAACCTAAAATAGTATTTCAATCTGATATATTATTTCACTACCTAATTATATTATAACCTGATATAGGGAATGAATATTGATGATGCACGGCGACAATGGGAAAATCTCCGAAAATTACAGCCTCCAAAACACGATAGCCATTGGAAAAGGATAATTTGGCGGATTGAGTCACTGTTGGCCACTTGTAAGCCCATGCTAATTATAATGGACAAATATCATCCTCGTTGCATTCATTTACTTGTTTATTTATTTTCAATTTGAAGCTTAGACGCATTCGAATCTGAATATAACCCCATTCAACATCAATGCCATGAGCGGCAGTGGTTCAATGGATATATTGTGCCGATTTTTGAAGGGGCGTTACGCTTGGGCCTCGGGTCGCTTGTGTCCTGGTAAGTAGTTTGTTAGTTCGCATTTATGTTTGCAACCGCCTTCTTAATCTAGTGGTGTATATTTTTATCAAGGGGCGAAATCACGGTAGTATCTTCCGCTGAGCGGCGGAACTCTTCTGTTCAAATACTTGAAGAAAGGGCAAACCGTGGGCATCTGGCTGATTTTCTGTGTACGAACGCGGGATTTGGCGGATTGAGTTGTGATGGACCATTTAAATATGATTTCACAAAAAGAGCATCAGACCATTTCCACTTGGTTCGAATGTCCTCGACGACATGCATAGGAAATGCCAGCTGGTTGGGCGTAGTGTAGCCAATCTGTACTGTATTGGCTTGGAGGTTAGTACTCTTGGTATTAGCATGAGGCGGGATTGAGTGGTTAGGTAATGCAATTTCCTTTTTCGCCTGTGCTAGCAATATCATATATATAATGGAGAAAAGAGAGGTGTATCGGCTTCATCTCCTGAAGACATTCTACCTGCCACTGACGTTTCAATCATATCATGCGTTGGAGCTTGCGCTCTCGTGGGCTTGGAACGTGAGAGTAAGTACAGGCCTTTTGATGTGCATCTGATTATTTATGTTTATTTTCACACGTGAATTTCGCATACAGGGTCTAGTGAAGGATTTGCAAAGGCTGCTCACAGCAGAGATAGACATTGGATACAAAACTCCTCCTCACACGATTGAGATTGCAACACAAGTAACTCCGGTAAAGGCTACTAAAAAGTAACTACTGATGGCGTTTGATGTTGCATTGCATATAATTGGGTCAATTTTTCATGTTCTTCATTATTGTTGCACTATGGTACAGAATAAATGTTGTAGTTCATTACTTACACTTCGTTGTGCCGGTAACTGTAGAGTGTGGTGTATCACAAAGTAGAACTAAATGTTGAAACTGTTCTCCTTTCTTAACTCGCAACGCGTTTACCCCACTGTCAGCTGTTAGCAGTCGAGTATGAACTCGATGGAAGTCTCGGGTTCGGGAAAGTGGGCTATGCGATTTTGCTTTTGACTTTTGCCACAAAGTCTCAAAAATTTTGCCTTATCTATAATTCCAACTTTATTCTGTCACTTCTAAGCGAAGGCGCGATTAACACCCGGTTCTACCCGCATCGTATCGACTGGACGGAATTGGCGGTTTATCTGTTGGAAGGTCTCATCAGGGAAACTCACTTTCCAAAGAGTATGTTTGTCGCTTCGAGAATCAAATGCAGGATGAGCTAGAGGTTCTCCGGATCATTACCATTCTGTCAGTTCAAGCCTCAAAGCTACGTGATCAAATTAAACGTGGTGAAGTCGAGGTCGATCAACCTGAGGAAGGTAAAGTCAGCGCCGTCGCACTGGTGAGATCGAAGGCGAAGGGTTCAAGCGGCGATGGATGAGATTCTTATGTCATATTTTCATTTTTCATTTTCAGTGCTTGCGCCCTTTTGTATATGTATATACCTTCAGCATTTTAGTAATAAACTTTACGTCCTTCGCGATAATTTTTGAACTAATAATGATCTCTTCGAAGGTCTCATCTATATAACTCCCTAGTGTTGCTCTCTGAGAACTTTTACTGCATCTCTCGTTCCTGCTTTGAGCCATGCTAACTTACTATTTGGCGAACTGGTATTTCCTCCATTATTTGTTTATTGAAGGAAGCAGCAGAAGTAGGTTGTCTTGGCAGTGTTTTTGGTGCATTAATTTCTTTGTTCACTTTTTTTTAGCTTTTTGAATTCATATGTTGCATAATTGTTCAACTGTGAAATGAGTTTTGCATAGGACTATCCCTATATAAAACTATCAATATGAAACTAGTTTACATCAAATCCACTATGGAACCGAGAAATTACAGCACCATCAGAAGCATTTTGAAACAAGAGCAAGGAGAGAAAATTGCCTCATATGTTTTCAAAGTATCCAACACCAAAGCAATTCAGGAATATCTGAATAAAGAGAGAATTACTTATGAAATTTACCAACTATATATCAATTCTAATAATTCTAATAAAAGCATAAATACTGCTCAAAGAGTAAGAATTAAATTCTAAGAAGCAAGAATTACCAGAATCTTCCAAAGAATCAAGGAAAAACAAAAATATAAAGACTAGTAGTATATAGGGGTATTCCTATATATTCTTTAATATGCTTTATAGAAGAATATAACAAAACTAGACAAACTGTGTATAATATATATAATATATATATATATGGTAGATGATATAATTATAAATGAATACAAAAAAGCTCTCTATTTCCTGGGAGTAGGATGTAGTTACAGTTGCTTACCCAAGTTGCCCAAGGAAGAATTTGCCAAACTGTAAGAAGATTTTCAAGTACTAACAAAACTCAAACAAGACATTTTCTTAATGGCCCAATTCAGATCTATAGATGGAGGAGTGATTAATATTAGTCAACATCTTAGGAACAAGACTTGCATCAATAAGAGAACTATTTACTGAAATTGTAGTACTCGGATTTGCCAAAAAACTTACCTCAATATGCTTGGCATTGGCTATAACTATTTTGAAAATATCTGAAATTACTTACTCAAGAATAGTCTTCTATTACAAGTCCATAGTAATGTGAAAAGAATACTATAATGAAAAACTAAGATAGTTATTGATATTGATATTGCTACTGCTATCAAGAATTTCCTATTCAATTATGCTAAAGTTTATAGCTTACCTAGCTCAGTTAGAAATATTAATTGAGTCATCCTATCAATTATCTTTCTATTAGCAGAAATGAGCTATAAGTTTGTTTACTGGGATTTTTTAGCTGGTCTGAAGGATAATAATAAATTGCACAACCTCAAGTATAATGCATTCTGCAAATTATAATGCCAGTTAACTCTATATATTTAAATTATAAGCCTTAGAACTGATTTATGTGACACTTGTTAGCATTTATAAAATAACTTATAATTTAAAGCTCATAAAGAAGAAGAAGCTCAAGATTTATTAAAGTAATATAAAGAACATCTTACCAAAGCCAAGTTAGAGTGAAATTATTATAACAAAAATACTAAGTTAGTAGAAGAACAAAGGAAATTTATCAATTAACATTCATAGGTAAATATTAGAGCTTAATATTACAGTGTTGATACTATAGCTCATTACAGTTACAACTGAGCTCAAAATGTCTATATACTTTATTTGGATCAACAGATTGGCAAAGTATATTATCTTAGTGCTTGCAAGGTATATTTGTTTAGCATCTAGGATAAAGCAATATACAAGTAAATTAATTATATATTGGATGAGAACAAGCTTCTTAGGAAAGGTTTGAATAGTATACTTAGCCTAGTCTTTGATAGAATTAAACAATTTAATAAAGGTGAAAAGCATTTAAAAATTACTTATGACAATGCAGGTAGATAAAATAAAAATAATACTACTCTTTGGTTTTACATATACTTAGTAATTTATAAATATTATGAAAGTATTGAGCTAAATTTTATAGTACCAGGCTATACCAAATTCAAATATAATAGTAGCTTTGGATTAATCAAAAGGCTTTATCACAAAATAATAGTAGATTGTATAGATTATGTCATTAATATAGTAAAAAGGTCTAGCATTACTAGACTAAACAAAGCTTAGTATTATAATAGTAATAAAGATTTTTAATATTATAACATTATAAGTAGCCTAGAAACTTATTTTAAAAAATTATCTAGTTTGCAAAAGTTTCAATATTTTCTTTTTACTAGTACTAATCCTAGGATAATCAAAGTCCAAGAAGTTATAAGTGGCTCTTTCCAGAAATTCAAATTACTGAAAACTAGTAAATTAGAGACTTCCAAGGTTATAAAGAGTATTAAAGCTATATCATTTCTAGTTCTTAAGCCTTTTTCTATAGAATTGAAATACCAGAAATATCTTTATCATAATATTTGCCTCTTTGTTTAAGATGAATTTAAAGATATTACTTGTCTCAAGCTAGTATTAAATATCATTAAGTAATAATTAACTTTATTTCTCTTCTTTAACTTTCTCTTTAACTAATAAGTAAATAGATATTCTAATAATAATAGTGAAAACTACTCCTAATCCAACTTAAGGAGTTCAATTAGGCTGTTTTTTACTAGCTATTTGAGCTTCTAAGTAAGCTAATTCTGCTCTTTTATTTTCTAATTTTTGTTCTTCTTCAGGAGTTCGATTAGTAATATTTTCTAATTTTGAATTTCATTACTTAATATTAATTGGGAAGCCTCTCTTTTTCTTTCTTTTCTATCTCTAAGTTATTTTTCTTTCATTCTGCTAGAGCTTCTTTTTTGTATTTTGAATAATCTTTATCTTCTTTTTAAATAGTATAATAAGTTTCTAGATCTCTTAATTTTAATGTTATTCTTTCATTTTCTATTGAACTTATTAATTTACCTTTTTTAATTAGTCTATACTGTCTTTATTATTTTTGTAATATAAATCTCAGAAACAATGCTCACTGGAATTCAGACTTATAATGATAATCATCATGAATTGTAGTGGTGCCCTTTTATTTTTCTTCCTTTCAGGCTTTGGCACAATTTTCTCCTAGGTAACAATAAATAGTAAAATTATAACAATTAATTTTTTCTTCTATTTTTCTCATGATTTTATAGAAGATTTCTCCAATTTGGTTCTAAGTTTCTTGATTAATAGCATTGATATCATTGGGTAAATGATTTTTAGTAGAAATAACAATATACCCAAAAGCTGTTTTATTATTTAATTTTGTAATTATTTTGCTCTTTTTAGTAATAATATTATTAGAGTCAGATTTTAGTATTCTTTTTGTTAATTCTATTTATTCAGAAGTAGCTTGTTTATAGTATATATAGTGATATACTATATTACTATAATCTTTTTTATATTTAGAAACTATTTGTATATAAAAATAGAGTGAGTTTTGTCCTTCTAATATTCCAAATGTAATGCTTAGATCATGTTTGAGAGAGTTTTTACTTCTATCAATCTTATTGATAGTATCCTTTAGTACTGGTAAGATATCTGCTCATTCTTGCCAAGTTATCTCTCTGAGGTTTTTGGTATATCTTTTGGTAGATATTACTATATAAGCTTTAGAGTTAGATTTTAAAACTATACTGAAATATACAGTTCCTTTTAAGTTACTAATTCATAACTTACTTTTTCCTTCTTCATATACTTTGACATTATCACATATATGATAAACTAGTTTACTTCCTTCAGCATTTTTAAGGCAAATATATTTAGTAGTGTTATCATTTTTTTAGGTAAAATATTTATATTGTTCTTCAGATTTGATTTATTAGTGACAATTATGGTATTGGGAACATTTATATTTGTTACTATCTTTGTAAGCAGTGATATCTCAGTCTAACATAATTCAGCATTGATTACAATAGATAGTTATTCAATCTTATCTCCTACTACCTTTTTGATTAATAGTTCTATACTGAAAAGATTAATCAAACTCTTCTTTATTTTAGCCTTTTGCAAAGCTTGATTAAAAACTTAATAATCTCTTTATTTTTTTCATCTCATCAATTGATAGTTAATCCTTCTTTGGTATTTTTACAATTAAAACATTCTTTTTTAGTCATAATACTTTTTTTATAGAAAAAAAAAAGTGGTAAGAGATAATAATAAAGAAAGAATTATAAGTTATATTTCAGCTTGCTTATTGTAATCATCATGTATAATAGGTATTGATTAATTGAAAGGTTGTGGAAAAGGGTGAGCAAAAGAAAAATCTTTAAGCCTAGTACTCAAGTAACATCAGAAGTTCACTTTGTCTGGTTTTGTTGCAGCATGCCCCATATTAGGTTAAGGTAATATTATGATTTATAATGATACTACAAGTTATAATAATGCTAAGGTTGTAACATTACTACAAGTGATCATTACTAAATGTTCCGTGAGTTTATTATCTGGTAATTGATTATCATTCCAACTATTAACATTATAGTTGGCTTCTATAGCTAATATAAAGGCAGTGACTTCTTTAGCTTCTCTATCAAAGAGTTGTAAATTAACTGCCACAAGTGTGGTTAAGGTTACTAATTACTTAACTAATTAATTAATTACTGAAGATTATAAATTTACGTCCTTGTTTATTTGTACGAGACTATACAAGACTAAAATGACTGTTTCTCTAAAACTTACTCTTGTCTTATGTGCTTGCTTCTTTACATTCGGAACCACATGGGCTGACTGGAGCGTGGACTACTGGCTGATATGGACTGATCCTGCCCTGAACCCGAACGCCATTTCTAATGCCATTGTAATTATGCTATTACATCTTCTATTTTAAATGTTGGTCATCCATACTAAGGCACTTTATCTTCTCCTTTTTGGTTGATCTGCGCACAGACATACTATCAAAGCTTACACAATACTCCACTTATCCATAAGTTTGTACCACTTGTACCCGTTCTTATCTGTGTTGTTGGCCTCTCCCTGGGCTTTGCCGAAATGTTTGATATTAATTTTCTTTTTGATGGGGGGTCTCTTGGTAAGACTCACTTTTGTTAATTGCTTAATATTCCATGCTGGCATGTCTTCATCATTCACGATTGTATCAATCAATAATGATACATTATAATACTAGCTCTCCTGCTTCTTGCCCTTCAAGTATATGCTACCACTATCACCCCTGGTATGTGATTGATGATGCTGCCTCCTTATTTTCATTTATTTTTACTTCCTCCATAATCAGTTATTTATACGCATTTCCTTGCTCCTATTATACTTGCACCTTTTTTTTTACTTAGGAATGAGAATTGTTGCTACTTCGGAGGACGAAACAGAAGTCGTTCGTAAACTGTACGAGATCGCCACAGGGCACACTTTGATTGTCTTGGCTGCCGCAGGTTCGATATGGCTCTTGTTTTGTTAAGTCGCTATTCTGTCAAGTTGCTATTGCTGGCATCTCATAGTTTGAGATCCATACCTTCGTCTCGCCTTTATCGACCCTGTTCCAGCCATAGTCTTCCTGCAACTCGGCTACATCATCGCCTTCCACGTTTGGGGAGATCCTTCAATCGTGGCTGGGGACAGTCCAGCAGCAGTCCCCACAGTCCCCACAGTCCCTGTAGAATTGACATCCACCCAGGAAAAAAAGGACAAATAGAACATTGGTCTATCAATGTGCTTGTAATCTCAGCTTTCTTGGGAATATATATAATTATATATAATTATATATATTTTTTACCTATACATGTGCAGGAGATATTCCAAATTCTATCGAAATCAATAAATGAATCAAGAAAAACGCATTGCATGTAAAATCGTGACCTTCCAAATAAGAAGCTCCAGTGAAGGCGTTGATACTTTGCACTTTGCAAAATCCGCCTCCTGGGTCGACACCGAAGGAAAAAGTAGTCGCTAGTGTGGCTATAAACGTCTATGTGATGAAAGAGAGGTATTTTGCAAGGTTGGATTAGGGGGAAAACCCCCGTACGCGAGCTTTGGGAAGCCTAATGTTTCACCTGAGGGCGGAGTTGTTGAGAAGCAAAGATGGATGCGATTGATCACCCCAATAGATAAGAAGAGAGAGAAAACAATGCAAGCGTCGAAGGAGAATAGTGACATGTAATTAATTAAAAGAGATAAAGGGCTCTACTACATCAAAATGACACGGGCTCGATTTTCAGAAAGTGTGGTGGTCATGCAAGAGACTTTGTTACCAAAAAAAAAAAAAAAAAAAAAAAAACCCTTTAACATTCGATGCAAAGCTCATTCTTGACATTTACCTCACAGGGTATTCTACATTGATATTATTATGCAATGATGTTTACAAATTATCTCGTGGCTATTTGAGATTTAGAATATGGAGCAAAGAAAAACTAAAGAAACAGGTATTTTCTTGGCAATACTGTTCGTGTGTAGATTATGATTGCAGAGGCAACGAGAAGAAAGAAAACAAGGAATTGGTGTGCAAATCACCTCTTCATATAGATTTAAGCATCACTATCTATATCTCCTTCCAATAAGTCGTTCTGGAGTAGTCCATCAATAAATGGCATATCGGGTTTAGCAAGTATAAAGGTGGACTGGTAAACGTAAAGGCTAATGTGATTGACAAAGAACTCGAGCTGTCGAATGCTAGTGATAGTGCGCATAGTGAGCATTGGTCGCTTGAGCTCTCCCAAGGAGGGTGTTACGGACAGGAAATCAGAAGCTGTTGCCTTTAAAAAGACATCGAGCGACCGGAATTAGCCTGTTGTTCAAAGAGAACTATTTACATATCTTGCTTATAATTTATTTTTGCTTACCCTGTCTGGCGTGACAGCTCGCTGTTGTGATAATTTCTCGCCTAGTCTATCCATCAAAGCATGAGGCTCTTCGTCTTGAATGCTATGGTTTAAAGCGTCAATGGTGTCCTTAATAAAAATCCACTGATAGCTATTGGCCGGCATTTGACAGAAAACAAGGAATGAAGTAGAAAACATTAATAGTATTTTTACGATATTTGCACAAAGAGAGATCTTTATAGTCGGAAAGCATGTAAATATGTCTACGAACGGGCTTACATTTGGAACGCATCGGTTTCCAGGGTACACAAGAGATCAAGGAATTTGCACGCCGCTAGGAAGATATTTGCTTCCTCCGGTCGGTCAGCCGTCTCATCTTGCATGAACATGCCGAAGAGCCGTATCTGCAAGATTTATAATGTGAGCACACATAAGGAGCAGATAGAGTGTGCACTAACCAGCTAAACTATCGCACAATTCTGGGAAATTGCAAGGTACGAAACGACTTTTTAATGCTTACCAATTCTGTCAATAACACGGGCCAAAAATTTGACAAATGTTTGTTGGATATGCGGACAAGCAACACACGCAAACAAAGATATATCTCGATATGAACCAGCTCAGTGTGACTAAGCTTGAGTAAATCGACAAGTTTTTCTTGAATCACGGGTAATTGCTGAAGGTACTGATCCATCGCGCCACAAAATATGATGTACGATAGCCGTCGCAGGTTCAACGCGCGGTTGACCGACTCCTGATCCTTGTTGGAAAAGAGTGTCGTACTGGGGGAGGTTGATATACGACCTGGGAATAGAAAAAACAGATGAGCTAATGATTTCGCAATATCGAATAGACGGGCAAAGCAAATAAACAAACAAAAAACTCACCAACAATCTCCGTGAACCTTTCTTTCTCTGTAGTCATAATCGTTTGAATAATGGAGCGCCACTTTTTGGCCGTAGTAGCATTCATATAGAAAAACCGATTATCCAAGAAGACATCCCATACTTCCTTACGCCAAGTGCGATATGTAAAAGGCATTTTGGCCATCTCACAGATTTGATCTAGAATCACGGCAATCTTGCTAAAGCTTTTGGAGATATGGATAAGTCAAAGTCGTTATATGATTGAGATTGCATTGAGTTCGAGTTATCTCTACTGATATTATTGAATGACGATTACCTGGCACGAGTCTTAAGAAGAGGAGCAATGACATAATACATGAGATTATTCAATAAGGAATTAATGCGGTCCGGATCGGCGACCAGGCGTCGTAAGTTTGAAATCACAGCTTGCGCGAGGTATGTGTTAACCTGATACATATCCAAAATGTAACGCCATTTAAAAATAAATAACATAGAAATTGAATCACTTCCGAAATTTCTATTAGTTTGCGAGCTATGTCCTTACTTGAGCAATCATCACTTCTTCTCGAGACTTTCCTACGGCTCGCTTCTCCAACTCGGCGATATTGGAGGAAGACGTAGATCGTGTTATCTCATCTTTCGTAGCCAACTCTGATGCTGAAACACCTAAATGAGTGATACACCACAAGGACCAAACCAGCCCACTAAATTTCGTTGTGTGAAGGATAAATCGAAAGAACCCCGCTTTTCCGATAAGACATTATTCGCAAACGGTATTACGTACTATCGGGCTGTAGAGAGGGTGACGGTTCCTCATCATCCATGACCGCGGAACGACGAAGCCAAATTCCTTGATCAAACGATCTTCCAGCGATGAGAATGCAATAATCTGCGGCCCGTTGATAAACGTCCTATTGCAAATAAATTCCGGCCGAATAATAATCAGGCCCAGTGATAAGGCCGTGGCACTCTGATAGAAAACCCGCATTACTGAAAGGTTGTTACCTGCACCTCTCGCCGAACTTTTTTATCTTCAAATAAAGGTGTTGTGCATAACCTTTCGGATATGATCGTTAAAAACCTGTATTTGGCAGGGGGGGATGAATATACCAAGTAAACGTGAGGTTTCTATTTTGTGCCTTTAGACGGAATCGAAGATGAAATTGCATATCCTGAATTCAACAGTGATACCAACCGCAACAAAGAAAGAAAGTAATATTTATAGAGAGAGGCATTCGCGAGGTAATCCTTCACAAAAGTCAGACATTGTGGCCATACATCGACCAAATCGTCCGATTTGCTCAATGATTCACAGTATATTTCTGCAAAACGCAGGATAGACGTGTCGGTTCTGTTTATATGAAGCCAGAAAAAATTAAGCAAAAAAAGGTAACCCTTAATTCACAACTGAACGTAATAATAATTAATTGACAATCTGTTTTGAATAAAACTCACAATCTGCCAGATCGGAGAATTACTCTTTTCGCGCGACTACTAATTTGCATTCCGGGGGAGCGAATTCGTGCACTATCCAGCAATGTATTGATGACAGCCTGTGGCGTACAGGTTGGTATTGCGCCCAAAACCTCGAGCGTCATTGTTCCGTATTGAAGGTTTTGTGTCTAAATATTCATGGTCCCAGTAGAACCATCCTTCAAGTTAGTCCGCATGTTGAATTCCACCAACAAAATAGTTAATGAAGGTTTTGACCTACGTCAAAATCTAAAGCTAATGGATTTTCCAAAAAAAATAGCTCCACGAACGCCTCGATTAACTCCACTTGGAAAGTTTTGAAGAGTCGTTCGAGTAGCTTTTTGATCCGCGAGCGCACCCGGTCAGAGGTAAAATTAAGAGCGATGTTAAGGGCCCCCAAAGCATCCTGCTCCTTATCCAAAGGGCATTTGAATACTGCCCATATGTCCAACATAATTTGCGCGATGGCTGGAAGATGGAAAAGAAGAGTGTCTCGCGCCTGAGAAAGTAGCAAGAGTGAACACAAATCACAATGTCAAAAGGCTACTTTTGATATATGTGAATATCATTTAAATATAGGCAAGTTAAACTTTCTTCCATTACTAACAAACCTTATGTTCTGTCGCACTAGGATCGGTATTTCCTGTCTCTCCCGAAAATAAGAACGCAAATCCGCGCATGGTAGTCGATGGCGAATCTGATGGCGCTTTTGAAGGTGCTGTCCCCGCCGTTGGCGTCATCCCGGATGCTAGTCCGCTTGTACTCTCGCCACCAAACCCACCCCCACCTATCCCTGTCCCTTCATCCAACATCCGAGTGTCCGTCAGACAGAACATCATAATTTTCTCCAGCCCACTCAAGAATATGACGGTGTCCACATCGATCGTTCCGGGAGCCTCCGATAGTGTCAACAAACCAAAATCCTTTTCCAATCCACCTGCATCTTTATAAGAGCCCGCCGTTTTGACCGCAGGTGATAACAATGGTTCGAAAAATTCACGTCTTAAATCATCCTGAGATTTACTTAATTGTTCGCAAATACATTGCATCACAGGCATTAGAACGCGTTTAAAACAGTGTCGCAGGCAGGGGAGAGAGGTGAGAACAAAATCCATCCAGTGTTGCAAAATGGGTCGGTTGGTGGATATAGAAAAGGCATCCACAATGCAGCGCATAAAGTTTGGGGATGAACTAGTCGAGCGTAGAGATACCGTAACTGAGTCACTAGCTCCTGGTCCTGATAATCCAATCACTCGGGGCATGTTAATATTAAAATGTGTCTGAGTTTCGAGGATACCGTCTGATGATGAGCTCTTTCTTTGAGTAGAGGAGACGCTTGCAAGCCGTTGAGAAGTAATTGGTCCAGTAGTAGAATTCGTATTTGCGGAAATAGAGACGGTAGCGTGAAGGATGTGAAGAAGTCGAATCTGCAAATCAAGATTCTCAGTAGTAATGCAATATAACATTTTGCGAATGACAATATCATGGATGAGCACGACGAGGTGAGCGTCGATGGTTTCACTCCGTGTGACAATCTGGTGCAATAGTTCGGCCGCATGCATATGAACTGCCGAGTTTTGGAAACCCATCGATGCAGCAAAATTTTCAGGGACCTCGGATTCGATGTATCTAAATTTGTATATATCGTGTTACACTTCCCATTCATGCCCATTCATATAACAAAGATATATATTTGACTCTGGTGTTAAATATTTCGCGAGCGTCTGGTAGCAAAACTTACCGTAATGCTATCCGCACGAAGTGTTCGATATATGACACCGACACTGACTCTGCAACCATGTAAAATAAATATAATTACTATTTCTTCAATAGTATGGTAATAACGTAAAATAGAAGTCATCTTGATGATGGAGACTTAATACCCACCAGGAAAAGCACCCATCTGTCCCGCCAATGTTGCAATTTGACTATTCGACGATACCATGGCCGCACGCACAGACTTGAGAAATCCTTGTCCGCCAAAACGAGTAATGTTAAGTAGTGTATCGAGCATATAGTCCACCTGGGCTTGATTGAAGGGTCGTAGATATAAATAGTAATTTATAGTGACGGGGGGTGTGGTCTGGCCAGCCTCAATTTGCTTTTCCGTGGGTTTGCGTAGGATGGAACGATCGAGGAGGGTAGTGAGAATCGGATCAAGGAGCCTACAAATAGATTGTTTAGTTAAAACTGAGACGAGGGTCAAACTAAAACGGTCGGGGCTTAAACTTACCTCACGTAAGATCTGAGATTACAACGAACCCAAGTTTCGCCTGCGCGACGATTCGTTGAATTTTCATCTTCACGTAGCGTGTCAAGCATCAGGAACATAGGCCGAGCAAATATGATACTCGCTCCAGGGATGTCATCAGACAAACGCCAAAAGGTACCAAATCGCTCATATGAAGTCAAACGTCGTGGAGTATCCTGCTGTATTAAGTAGCTGGCTATTACCGTCTCGACATGGCGCGAGCGTGTCACGTCCTGCACTAACCAGAGGAGTTGCACCGTGCGCAAGTGGAGCGCCGGGGTAGATGAGGACAGGAAGCTCCAAAGCTACGTATAGAAGGATCAAACACATGCACGATGTCACTTTATTTGCGGATCTATGTGTATGGAGTACATTTTGAAAATTAAATTGTTCAATTGTTGGCATACCTTATCAACAACTAACTTCACATGTGTCAACGAGTTCCAAACTGCCAGCGTCACCAACTTTTTCTGAACAACCAGGTCCACAATTGTCGATAGGGCTGAATCAAGGATGTCGAAATCATTCGTTTGATGACAGCATTTAAGCAATGCATCCAGCCAATCACCCTCAAGCTGCTGGTTGATCACTGGCATTATCTCTTCGATATTATCTTTTTGCGTCTCAGCGTTCACAAACCCAGCAACATCTAGCAAAAGCCTGCAGGCATGACGCATCACTCTCTCAAATCGCGCGCTTGGCGTCGCGGTTTCGATAAGTATGTACTGTGTAACGAGACGCTCGATGAGAGACTTGACGCGCTGTATCAACTCGGTGACGAGGATAGTACCTCGAATTACGCTAAATTCACGACCAGTATTTACAAGAGCCGTATTTATGCCCTGAGACGAAGTGCCATGACCGCACTGGTAGAAGTCCTGCACGTACGCGAGCGCATCAGTTCCGGGGATGAATTGGCGCTTTGCGGATGCGCTGGAAGCACCAGGATCACCGTCTTCCGGTACTTCCGCGACTTCCAATTGACCATCTACTTTAGCGGAAGAGCCAGACCGCTCTGAGAAGACGCTTGTTGGAATATGGCGCAGTATTATCAGTGCTAAGTCGAGGGCACGTTCCACCTGCGAAATATACATTGGTAGTTCAGAGCTCTCGGTTGAAGCCTAAATTGAAGCCGCCAGTATAATTTCAATCAATTACTATTATAACAATAGAGTCCCGCTTAATATATATATAAATAAAGACAATATTTGACATACGTCGATTTTACTGACTAACGCAAGTAAGAACAGCGGCAAGTGTATCTGTTGCACCTCCTCATCGTGCATTTTAAACGAACGAAGGACAAAATCGACCAGATCAAGAGCCTATTCAGAGCCCGTCAAATTTCACAATCAGGAAAGAATCATAAATTGTGATAAATTGTGTGAATGAGTCGTTGAGGATGTGTTAATGTTATGAGAAATGCTTTTCCTGCTAACTCACCGATATGCCAGATTCCGAACTCGGGAATTTGTTGTCGACTAGAGCAAAAAGCTTCATCCAGATTAAGTATGGTTCCACCGTATCTATAAACATGTTGGCCGTCTGCAAAATCTGTTTTTATCAAGAGAAATTGTAGATTATGTTTATCAATTGAGAGGATCCTAGAAGAAAGAAGCGTTTAATGCCAAACTACTCTGTGTCCCATTATCGAATATAAATTTACACAAAAATGATTAGAGCAAATCTTGAAGGTAACTAACCTCTCCACTGAATTCCCCTCTATCCACATGATTTTTCAAGCTGATGATAACATCCACAAATAGATCTTGCACAACAGGCTGTCCAATCTCCCACTTATCCATAAGCGAGATTAAAATCTTGTAAGGACGCTGTGCTTCGGTAACGCCACCAGTCTGCAAGAAGAAAAGGCCACGCAGAGCAGCGACGAAAGCAGATCGACAGCGATGCGATGAAAATTGGTCAGAATATTGTTCAGAAGTATCACTGGGGCCTTAGGTAGAGAGGAGAGGATGGGGATCAAGATAAATTAAATAAAGTTCATATATTTATTCCGATAATGGATGTTTGAAAAAACATCTAGTAAACATTAACTCCCTCACATACCAAGTAACCATGCGTAAAGACGTCGATTTAACGACATATCCTTGCGGAGTACAACACTGGCAGCGGACTTCATTAATAAGACAAGATCGTCTTGGGGGATCATCCTGTAATTCCATAAATAGCGGGGAAAGCAGATATCATAATATGAGAGTATTTTGGTTCATGTGTTAGTATGACAGATGAAACTATGTATATATAGGGCTCTCCTATTCTCTTGGATCCCTCTCAAAAAAAAAAAAAAAAAAAAAAAAAAAAAACACCACTTACGTGTTTTCTAAGGGCACATTTTGCACTAATAGCTCTAAAACCCCACGCTGCACTAACATTTGGGAGTCGCCGAGTGTGGCCGCAAAAGCTCGCACCATAAGTGAGACATCACCGCCGAGCGTATTTACAGTATCTAGGGGTTGAACACAAATGAAAATATTGTAGAGATCACAGAAACTCAAGCAAGAATAAAATGACCGCAACGAGCTCTCGAATAATTATTATTCCTTCAATTAACCAACCACCACGAGGGTACCATTCACTTTGCGCTATACTCCTAATAACAAACAATGATGATAATAATTATAGTACCTTCCTCAACTGACAATTTCGGCATTCTCCGTACTAAATAGTTGAGTGCCGGGGCACGAAGAGGCCCGTTGGTGATAAGAACAAGCCACATACATTGGAAGAAGTATGGTGCATTCACAGCCTTGGACAGTACATCAAACAGGGAGACAACCTTGGTAGAAGCGAGCAATCAGGTGGCGATTGTGTGAAGAAAACTAGGGAGTAAATACGTTACGTTCAACCTGTACACTTTTCGTAGCACGTGAGGACTAATTGCTTGGTGTCACGGCATTTCCCTCCATCACAGTGAACTATAATAGTAACGGATCTAAATATCCATCCCGTACAAATTACGCCATTTGCAAATATTCACCTTATCAAAATATTCGCTTCCCTCCTCCTCAATTGCCGGCAACAACGCAATAATGAAGCTACGCATTGCCGGCTTTAGTCGTTCACGGAGAGGAAAGTAGTGTTGTTCAAAAAGAGCGAGAAGCTGGGGCTATGCGAGATTTCGTAATGCGCAAGAAACATGCGTGAAGGTGAATACACTTACAAACACGACTAGAAAATGATTATGAAAACTGAAGAATCCGAAAATTACCTTGACCGTCATGGCAGCAAATTGGACAAACGGAAAGAGTCCCGATGACCAAAGTGAAAGGTCGTCGGAGAGTTGATCATGCTAAATATCGCAAAATCCGAATTACATAGAAATAATTTGAGCAGGAATAGAAACAAATGAAATTCCTCTCCAAATCGGTACAAAGCCGCCTCAAGCCCTTCTTTCTCCTCTTTCTTTCGTTCTCTCATCCCCCGCGCGCTCTACGCCTCCTCCCGGAACCAGATCACTCTTCCATAACTAAACCTTGAACGGAGAACTATTTCATAAACGCATTCACCTACCCCAATAGACTCAAAAATGTATCCGTACACCTCCAATGTTTTTTGATGTACCCCCGCCGGGAGCGCCGGATTGAGGCATTGTGCCAATCTTTTTGCAACAGTCAATTTGCGCGGAATGGCAGAAAACTGTGGGTATGCTTGAAATGCCTGGATGGATCGGAGGTTAATTTTAACCGTTAGAAGGTTGGATGGAGATGCTTTAGTTATGATTCCCCTAAGCGCAGTCAGAAATCGATGATAGTGTACCCGCAATAGTTTCCCTAAGAACGCGATTACATCCGCCCACTCATTGACGTTGTCAAAGGACTGCAAATTTTTCTCAACCAATTGCACGTACTTTTTGTAACGAGGATCTTTGCGGTACTCTGGTCAATTTTTTCAAACATTTTAATATTGTTTTTATTTTTCCCGGAAACGCATTTGACTAACGTTCAACAAAACTAGGTACAATGACAGCCTCACCTTCGTTCCGCTCAGTCTTGCGTAGACTAGACGGTGGCGTTGGAGACGCAGATCTACTACCCTCCTTTTCGGCAACTTGTACACGCAGGGTTTGCGAAGGGGTGGACGTAAAGTAGTCGGGATCGCGTTGTGCAGTGTGACGGTAAAGATTTGGCAGCTGTGTTTCAATTGAGGGCGAAGGGAGAGAGCTTGCGTTTGAATCTTCTACGCCCTGGTCGTCCATATCAGCCAATCTTTAATAGTGATAATTGTGGAAGGCAGGATGCAATTTCTGTCTAAGCCACAAAAATACTTCCCTCGAAAATATATTACCTATTTTTGGCACCAACTGTTTTGTCTCAACCACTATTATCATAAGTACTTCTTGCAAATTCAGTTGTAAATCCATTTGGTATTATACAAGATACTAAATTAAAGAATGTTAGGTAAGTCTCTAAAGTAGAACTACTCTAATTGATTTCTATAAGTAGTTTCTAAATAAAACTTTGATACTTTTATATAAGGAGTTATAAGTATTGTAGTATATCTAAAGTTACTCATAATATTGCCAAGACCAAAAAATCTCAAATTTTGATATTAAAAAATTTTGATATTTATATAGATTTATAAAAAAAAAAAAAAAAAAAAAAAAAAAAAAAAAAAAAAAAAAAAAAAAAAAAAAAAAAAAAAAAAAAAAGATATTAAAAAAAAATAAAAAATATATAGATATAAAAAAAAAAAAAAAAAAAAAAAAAAAAAAAAAAAAAAAAAAAAAAAAAAAAAAAAAAAAAAAAAGAAATTTAAATAATAAAAATATTATAAAATAAATTTATAAAATTAAAGAGTGAAATTTTGTAATTTTATAGTTCTATAGATACTATGATATATAAAACTAAATTAATTGATAACATTGATATTATTATTTTTTTTAAGTATTTATTATTCTTCTTATTATTACAATTGATATGCAATTTGCTTAATTTGTAAGAAGTTGCTACTTGTTTTTGGAGTTATTATAACCTTCTATTTTTAGTTATTTATAATAGTTATTTCTACCTAATAACTTTTATTTCTGCAATATAATATTTTTATCTACAATATATCACTATCAGTATCATTATGTAATTTGTAATAATCAAATAGTATCTGTAACTTAATTTTATATAAATACCTTCTCTATTTCTATTTAAATAAATTAGTTTACTTAGAGTTTTAAAATATTTTAATATTAGTTATAGTAAAGCTTGAATAACATTAGAAAAATAGTTAATTAATCTATAAACCATTTTACTAAGAGCTGCAAACTATTTTACTAAGAGCTATGAACAAAATAGCTATAGATATAGATGCTAGTTATAAACTATGAACTATTATTGGCAAACAGCTATAAAGTACCTTAGAACTCTGCTAGAATAATATCATAAATCACAAACACCTCTAGAATAATATTGCAAACTATGAACTGACTAGAATAGCCTATAAATAGCCTATAAACAGCCTACAAGTATGAATACTAGTCATAGATTATGAACTGAAAATAGTTTTCTAATAATGTTCTTAATCATTTAGTTGGTTTATTTTATCTACTTATTCCCTTAAGAGTGATAGGCTGTTGTTTGAATATATTTAATATAGTATGTTCATTCTAACTTTTATACTAATTTATTAAGAAATTTAGTGCTATAGTTACTAGTGATTTCTTTAGATATCCTATATCTGTAAATGATATCTGTATATAAGAACTTGACAACTGTTTATATTGTGATGAACTAAAATATATTAACGGCAAAATACTCGGAGTTGAGCAGGTGCAGAAAATATGTTTTAGGGGTCTTAGTGGGTTATGCGGTAGCATCTTAAGAAGGGTGTCGATGTAGGTGTTAACTAGTAAGAAATTTAAGTGTGATTGATCAAATAAAGTGTATCTGTTAGAATCTCGAAACTATCTCAATTGCTTACTCCTTAAGTAAGGCTTCAATATTCCTCGGGTTATCTGTTATAAGCTTTCTTAGCTTGTTACAGTCCGAATTTTATTGATAATTGCAAGCAGGGTATTTATAAGAAATTACAAGGTGCTATACGGGCAGCTACCCAGGTTACTACTCGAATTTCTGATTGGCTTGGTTAAATATAAGGTACAAATTGATTGGCTAGAATATAATAAAATGATATATTAGGTTATAATGTAATTAGATGGCAAAATGATATATTAGGTCGAAATACTATTTTAGGTCATAATATCATTGTGGATCTCAATAACATTGTGGGTCTCAATAACATTGCAGGTCATATGATCATGATCTTATATGATTAAAATATATGTTATCACAAAATGTTCCATCACATCTCCTTCCTTTCTTCGAGTTAAACTTCAAGGTATAGTTCTAACTTGGAGAAATCTCTTTGTAACTGTTTTACTTCTTTCTCTAGTTCCTTCAGTAGATCTTGTAACTGCTTCTTTTGATTTGGTAACAGGTTTTCGTTGAGGGAGTAGATGTGCTTCTTAGTGTTTTCTTGGTCGTCTAGTCTCTCCATTATCACATTTGCCTGTCCAGTTGATCCAAATCCTTTCCTTCCATGTCGTGTTTCTTCTAAGTTTTCTACTTCCTTCAAGGGTTGCTGTTCACACTTGACGATCACCATCTGGGCGATTCAATCTCCTTGATATACCTTGAATTGGCTATAGTTGTGGTTCACCAGTCCAACCTCAATTTCTCCCCTGTAGTCCTCATCTATTAATCCGGGGAAGGCTCCTATTCCAGAGTTGCGGTAGAGTCCACTTCTTGCCCATACTTACGCACACTGTCCAGGTGGTAGGGCAATAGCGATTCCAGTTTTTACGAAGGCTGATGATTTTGGTTCCAAGGTACAGTCTTCATCTACGTATAGGTCATATCCTGTAGCTCCTTCAGTTTTTCTCTTTGGTACGATTGTGCTTTCTGTCAGTTTCTTAACTCGGGTTACTGTATCTTTTTCTTCAACCGTAAACACTTCTTCAAAGGTGGGAACATTCGGTTCCTTCCACTGTTCGTGAGTTGTGTCCTGAGGTAGGTTCTGCTACAAGTCCTTCTACCACCAATAGCGCATGCTGATACATTCGTCGGGGTGAATTATTTCTTCCAGTGCAATGATTTCTTCTTCCGAGTCTGAATCGCTTTCTTCTATTAAAGTTGGTCCATCGTCTTCATCATCTTCCTGGAATAAGGCTCTGACTTCTGTAAGCGTTTGAGTAGTATATACTTCATTGCTCCATTCCTCAGGTACTTCTTCATCTTCATTTTCTTCGAGTATCATCTGTTCTTGTTCCTGGTCATGACGTTCCTTCCAAGTTCTATGGTAATTGATATCGTATGGTTCGTCTGGATATCTGACCCAGTTTTTGCATTCCCAGAGGTCATAGAGATTAACTTTATCCCAGTAGCATCCTTGTAGGTAGATGTTGCGATTTCCCCAAAGACGTCCTTTGCTGATATGTCCAATATTTATCCAAAAACAGTCCCATACTTCTCTAGTGTTGTCTGTGAATGGATGGGGGTTCCTTCCATTATATGGTCCATGGTTCATTGAGGGTGGAGTCCTTTGGCAGGTCTGTGATAATCTTGGTTTCTTGATCTTCTTCTCCATTGGCAGGTGCATCTCCAAGGTATTCTGGTAAGGTATTAACTTCGTATTGCTACAAGTACACATCATCTTGGCACAATAGATACATTGTTCACAGAATGGACATCTAGTATTCCTTATGTTGTACTCAATCAACTGATTCTTTTCCAAAGGTGTCAAGTGGTGGTATTCACTATAAATTACTACATTTGCTTCTTCTTCTACTATATTGAGATGCGCCTGTCCAGGGGTTATTTCTTCATCTGTGTCACTTTTGTCTTCTAGTCTCTGAATAAGTTTCAGTACTACTCCTTTCTGAATATCCAGGGATACACTGAACTTTCTTCCATGGTTGATGAAGATTAACCTTTGTGTATCCAAGTCAATTCTGGCTTTAGCTTTCTTTAACCAGCTGTTGCCCAAGATGGCATTGTAGGATTGTGCATCGGTGACAACCATCCTGACAGGTATGATTTCTGTTCCAAACTGGACTGGTACTTCTCGGAGTACTCCTAAGGGTACGCTGCTCTTTCCACTTGTGACAACCAAGGTAGAGGTAGCGGGTTCATCAATATCCCATCCTAGGCAGTCTAGAAAATACTTAGTGATAATGCTGACTCCTGCTCCAGTGTTAATAATGACTGAGCATACTAATCCTCCTATGTTGCATTGTGCATAGGCAGATGAGGTATAGGTTTGCTCCTCTTGTTCTTCAGCAGTGTTAACTTCCTCAAATCGGATGGTTGGTTTGGTCTCTGTAATCTGCGTTTTCACCTTCTGCTTTGTTAATGGTGCGATCTGGAAGAGTTGTTTGAAGGTGATGTTTGCCTTCTGACTAGCAATATCCTGCCATGGGTCGTACTCGAATTCTCTAACCTTCCTAGGCTTCTTTTCCTTGTTTTCTTCTTGATCCGTCATTTCTTCGTCTCCAGTGGTTAAAGTAACTGTCTCGCCGAGTTGCATTATCTGTTTGAAGGCTTTGTCCCATTGATCTTCATTCAGCTGTTGCCTTTGCATTAGCTTCTTAGGCTTCTCGATGATGACTTCGGGTTCTTGAGTTGGTTTCTTCCTTGGGTAGGGAGTCTTTCTTATGGTTATACGGCTGACTGTTTCAACAGAGTAGGCCTCCAGGTATTTTTCGCTAAATTCTTCATCTTCTTCTTTGATTTCTTGCACTATATTAGCATAGTCGGCCTTCTTTTCCTCCTCTCTCTCTTATCCTTTCTTCCAACTCCTAGTTTGACAATCCTTGGCAAAGTGACCTCGTCTTCTGCAGAGGAAGCAATTCATTTCAGTCTTATTACATTCTTCGGTGATGAAGGTTCCTCTTGGTTGCTTATTCTGGTGGATCACCTTGGCTTCAAGATCAGCTATGTGTGCTATCATCTCCAAGAACATCTTGGTAATCTTCTCTATTTCATTCTCATGTGTTGTCTTTCCCATTTTTGCTATGACTGTCAGTTTAATAGTATCCTCCTCAGGTGGTTCGGCTGATGCAGATACCATTTGAACTACAGATATTCTAGTGCTAAATTTTCTGCATAGATCTTGTAGCAACTTGTTATATAAAGATGCCGAGTGTCCTGCTTCGGTATCCCAAAAGGCCTGTACCATCCTGACTTTCTCCTCCATTCTTCAAGGGCCAAACCTCTTGATATGGCATTGGAGATCTGCAGGTAAGCCATTCATGAATACCATTTCTCACACAACCGGGCTAGTTTCTCCACAGAGTTACATATACTGATTGATGGTAGTAACCCAGTCTTCCAGGCACTGATTGATTGACATCTTCATGTTGAATAACTGTTCCTTGATTGATTCTCGCTTCTGTTTGGTAAAATATTTCTCTTCTAACCAGGCTCTTGTAACATCCCAATGAGCGGTGGCTAATGCTCCAGTGGGGGGGTTATTTCCAGCTGCTGCTGTAGCTGCGAGGAGTAATCCTCCTAGTCTAGTAGCTGCTACATCCATTAGGGCCATACAGTATGCTTCTCTTGCAGGTCCTCTAAGTTGGGCAGCCAGAATAGAGATCCATTGAGCACTGGCTGTTCCTTTGGCTACAAAGTAGCTTTCCAAATCATCCAGGAATTCTTGAATATATTCCTTAGTATATCCATAAAAGGTAGGTAGTCTGTCTGCCATAGTTTCTTCATCTTCTTGAAGTCTTCTCCTAGGTAGTTGTAGTAATGTGGGTAGTGGTGATGGTAGTACCATTCTTGCTTTTGTCTTCCACTATGGGTTTCGGCAAGTTCGGTTATGCAATATAGATAACAAATCAGTCGAGGTGTCAATTGATTTCCTGCCAGTTGGCACTAATTGTGATGGACTAAAATATATTAACGGCGAAATACTCAGAGTTGAGCAGGTGCAGAAAATATGTTTTAGAGGTCTTAGCAGGTTATGCAGTAGTATCTTAAGAAGGGTGTCGATATAGGTGTTAACTAGCAAGAAATTTAAGTGTGATTGATCAAATAAAGTATATCTGTTAGAATCTCGAAACTATCTCAATTGCTTACTCCTTAAGTAAGGCTTCAATATTCCTCGGGTTATCTGTTGTAAGCTTCCTTAGCTTGTTGCAGTCCGAATTTTATTGATAATTGTGAGTGAGGTATTTATAAGAAATTACAAGGTGCTATATGGGCAGCTACCCAGGTTACTACTCGAATTTCTGATTGGCTCGGTTAAATATAAGGTACAAATTGATTGGCTAAAATATAATAAAATAATATATCAGGTTATAATGTAATTGGATGGCGAAATGATATATCAGGTCAAAATACTATTTTAGGTCATAATATCATTATAGATCTCAATAACATTGCAGGTCTCAATAACATTGCAGGTCACATGATCATGATCTCATATGATTAAAATGTATGTCGTCACAAAATGTTCCATCACAATATATTGATGTCCTTGATAGTGACTACCTTGATATACTTAGTAAAAAAATCTACTAATAAAATAATATATCTCTTCTCTATTAGTGTGATAGATATCAGACCTATAATATCAATTCAATATATAAAAATAGTTTAGCCTAAATTATTGCTGATCTTACTTCCAGTATGTCCTTTGCTTGTACTTATTTTTGATATGTATTATATTATTATATATACTCCATCACATTGTCTTACATTGCTGGCCACTATATATAGCCTTGTAGTCTATAGTATATATTTGCCTAACCTATGTAGCTGGTGAGATAATAGTTATACTAGCTTAATAATATTATTCATCCTTCCTTTCTATATAACTAGTACTAGTATTCTATATCCTTTGTGATAAAATATTATCTCTTCTAATTTATACTGCTTCCCTATTATTATTAACATATTCTTTATCTACTCATTTATATTTTCTCTTACTTCATATATTGCCAATTAAACTATAAGGTTATAGTATAGTATTCAATTTATTGAGATAGTGCTCTACCTTGGGCATTGTACAGGGTTCTCAAGAGTGTATTCACATTTTGATAATTGCTCCTCTTGTAATACAAGATCTTGACATTATATTCTTATAAGGTAACTATCTAATAAGTATATATCCTATGTAGATTCTTTATATCAAAAAGCTATTTAAGCATGCTATAGTTGGTAATAATCTCAAAGTATTAGTTGATTAAATAGTAGAGGAGAGTAGCAATCTTTATAAAGCCTCAAATAAACTATTAATAATATATAGCTAAGCTCAGAAAGGCTCTAGTTATTATCTAGTCAGTAGATTAAAGAAACTTAATGATAGTAATAATTTTCTTTAAGTTGATCTTTAAGCTATTTTTATTGATGACAAAGTCTAGAATTTGGATGTAGTTGATCATAAACATATACTTACTTAGCTTTAAGAAAAGGCTTTTCTATTATAGTCTAAATAAGACCTTCTACAAGGTTACCAGGTAAGCTTTAAATATTTTTATATAGATCATTATATCATTGATATAGACTAGAAGATCTTTTCTAACCAAATCTCTAAATATCCTATTTATTATTCATTAGAATATAGTAGAGGTATTGTATAGTTCAAAGGGCATCTTTAGATATTTCTATTATCCTTTTATTGTAATATAAGCTGTCTATTCAATAGCTCAAGGTGTAAGACCAATCTAGAAAAATCTGAAAAACAGGTTGATTTTAGATAGCTATTTTACTCTAGGCTTTAGCATACTTAAGATATTATCAATCAAAAGTAGAAGAAAGACATCCTTTCTTTTAATATTATTTAGTGGCTAGAAATCATAATATTGCCAGAAAGTAAAGGTACTAGGCTTGGCTCCTTTCTTTAGTATAAGGATAGATAGAAAGCTTTATAGGCTACATAATCACTATATAACTCTAGTATCCTTGAGTCATTTGTTTTCTTCTCATTGCTATTTATAGTAAGCCAGCAGCATTATATAAAGTCTTTATTTGATAAAAGCATAATCACCCATATTGATATTATAGAAGTACTTAGGTTCACTAACTCAGATTTCCTTAAAGCTTATGTTGAAATTTGATCTTCGAATGTGTGTTTTGGAGTAAAGAGCGCACTGGCTAATGAAGCCAATATGTGTGTATTTATTAATGCTAAATTATGATTGGTCGATACAAACAAAGATCGTCTCAGCCACAATTGAGTGACGTATGATCGATTGTTGATGCATCGATCATTGATAGAAGAGATATAGTAAGCTAATAATTACAACACTCCCCCTGCTTAATATATCTCGATAAAATAAAATAAAAGAATAAAAAAAGGATAAAAAATAGTGTTCAACTGTACATCACAAATGTCATCCATGAAGTACATTCACTGCAAATTATTATATATAAAATACTACTTGAGTGATAAAAATGACGTGATAAAGAATATAAAATTTTTTAAAAG
>RBNK01000203.1:0-33499 GCA_003990785.1 Endogone sp. FLAS-F59071 | reverse complement strand
CGATCCATCGAATTTGTTGATCGATCTCAGGTACTCCTTCGCCAGATCGTTAAGCTTTGTTGATGTTGTTGGTGATGGTGATGGTCGTGGCGTGTTGCCTTCTGTAGCTGCATTCTGATTGGTTGGCACGCTAGGTGATGTGATCGTTTTGTCGATTTTTGCCATCAATTCGCCCATTAGGGTTGCAAGCGTGTCTAATTTATCTTCCTGATTTCTGATCGTTGTAGCCATCTGTTCCTGTCGATCGAGGCTAAATGCGATATTGCTCTGATGGTTGCTATCCAATCCGTCGTCGTTGTCAAGGGTTTGATGTCTGTTGTCTGTTTTTGATTTAGACCACAATCTTGTCGATCTTGTTGCTGATGACGATGATGCGTATAGATTGTCCATTTCGTCATGTCGCGTCGTTGAGTGCTACGTCGTTACGTGTTGTTTATCGCGTTGCTTTATCGCGGTGTCATTTGTCGCATTGTTTATCGCTTTGTTTGACGCGTTGTTTACGATTTTAAATAAACACTTACAGTAATCGCAGTTGTAATTGCGTAGATGATTGCGTAGATCTCAGGTTGTCAAGCTGCAATTCGAGCAGCTCGGGGCTTATAACCTGTTGAAATTTGATCTTCGAATGTGTGTTTGGAGTAAAGAGCACACTGGCTAATGAAGCCAATATGCGTGTATTTATTAATGCTAAATTATGATTGGTCGATACAAACAAAGATCGTCTAAGCCACAATTGAGTGACGTATGATCGATCGTTGATGCATCGATCATTGATAGAAGAGATATAATAAGCTAATAATTACAACAGTTACTACTTGAATTTCTGATTGGCTTGGCTAAATATAAGGTATAAATTGATTGGCTAAGATATAATAAAATAATATATTAGGTTATAATGTAATTGGGCAGTGAAATAATATATCAGATCAAAATACTATTTTAGGTTATAATGTATTGCAGATCTCAATAACACTTCAGATCTTAATAACACTTCGAGTTTCAGTATTATTGTGAGTCACATGACTGTGATCTCATATGATCAAATTATATGTCATTATAAAATGTTCTATCACATCTCCTTCCTTTCTACGAGTTAGACTTCAAGGTATAGTTCTAACTCAGAGAAATCTCTTTGTAACTGTTTTACCTCTTCCTCTAGTTCCTTTATATCATTCTGTGTAAGTTGATGTAGTTGAAATGTACTGTACTGAAAGTAGTTCAAAGCACTAGGCTTGTGCTTGAATAGTTGATAAATCTATTTAGCCATTTTTGCAGCATAGGCAGGGAGTGCTTCTTTGAGGGCTCATTGACAGATTTCTCTATCCTTCTAGTTCCAAATATATTCAACTTCTTCTTTTCAAAGTTATGCAACTTGGTAGTACTCTTTCTATTCATTGATTCGTGCCAAGTGCTGTCTTCTTTGAATATTATGTATAATTGATCAGGTCTTCTATAAGGTCAATCCTTCTATCTCCTCAAGGTCTTTCAGGGGTTCTATATATCAGTACACCTAGATCAGGCTGACTTGGACTTTATGGAAGTTGTTCCAATGGGGTATGGTATTTCTTGAGGTAGTTTCGGTGAACAGTATAGGGTAAGATTATTCTTGTTGTTTATCATAACTGATATATAGTTCCTTTTATACTTGCAATGTAGTATGGTCCTTTCCATTTTGGGTCTAATTTTGCTGACTATGAAGACTCTACTATATTTCAGTATAGTAAAACCTAGTCACTGATTTTCAATTTTTCGATTTCCTTGTATTCCTTATTATTGTTCTTCTTCTGGTGATCTTGTGCAATAGTGATAAATTCTCTTGCCTTGTTTCAGACATTGTATAATTCTTAAATTTCTTTGTTACATGATGTTTGATTTGTGTTTTCTAGGAGGTGTAGCTGAGTTCCAGGGTAGTCATTACTTGGTTTACCAGCTAATGAGCTTTTCTTCCATAAGTGAGCTCAAAAGAGGTAAACTTTGTTGTTTCTTGTTTTATTATTCATAGTGCAAATAAGGCAGAAGATAGGTACAAGTCCCAATCTCCTCCTTATGATTATACTACTTTAGTAATTATATTTTTGATGGTTTGGTTTATCCATTCGGTAAGTCTATTTCCTTAGAGATGGTAGGCAGTAGTCTTTATCTGGCAGATCCTGAAGTATTGCATCAATATCTGCATGAATTCATTAATGAAATTGGTTCCTTAATCAGAGGTCATTTCATAGAGTATTCCATAGCAGCAGATAATATCTTCATAGATAAAGAGTACAATGTTAAGGGCATCTGCAAGAGGCAAGGCTCTTGCTTTGAAGTACTTAGTGTGACGGAACATTTTGTGACGACATACAATTTGATCATGTGAGACCAAGTCATGTGACTCTCAACAATGTTGAGAGTCATAGCATTGTTGAGACTCATAGCGTTGTTGAGATCCGCAATCATGCTATAACTTAAAATAGTATTTCAATCTGATATATTATTTCATCGCCCAATTACATTATAACCTGATATATTATTTTATTATATCTTAAACAATCAATTTGTACCTTATATTTAGCCGAGCCAATTAGAAATTCAAGTAGTAACCTGGGTAGCTGCCCATATAGCACCTTGTAATTTCTTATAAATACCCTGCTTGCAATTATCAATAAAATTCGGACTACAACAAGCTAAGGAAGCTTACAATAGACAACCCAAGGGATACTGAAGCCTTACTCAAGGAGTAAGCAATTGGATAGTTTCGAGATTCTAACAGATACACTTTATTTGATAGATCATACTTAATTCTTGCTAGTTAACACCTACATCGACACCCTTCTTAAGATGCTACCGCATAACCCACTAAGACCCCTAAAGCATATTTTCTGCACTTGCTCAACTCTGAGTATTTCGCCGTTAATATATTTTAGTCCGTCACAATTGGTGCCGACTGGCAGGAAATCAATCGACATATCGACCGATTTGTTACCTATATTGCATAACCAAACTTGCCAAAACCCATAGTGGAAGACAAAAGCAAGAACAGCACTACTACCGCCACCACCCGCATTACTACAACTACCTAGGAGAAGACTTCAAGAGGATGAAGAAACTATGGCAGACAGACTACCTACCTTTTACGGATATACCAAGGAATATATTCGAGAATTCCTAGATGATTTGGAAAGCTACTTCGCAGCCAAAGGAATGGTCAGCACCCGATGGTTGCCAATCCTAGCCGCCCAACTCAGGGGACCCATAAGAGAAGCATACCGTGTGACCTTAACGGATGTAGCAGCCACCGGACTAGGAGGATTAATCCTCGCAGCTACAGCAGCAGCTGGAAATAACCTCCCCGCCGCAGCACTAGCCACTGCTCATTGGGATGTTACAAGAGCCTGGCTAGAGGAGAAGTACTTCACCGAACAGAAGCAAGAATCAATCAAGGAACAGCTATTCAACATGAAGATGTCAATCAATCAATGCCCGGAAGACTGGGTTAATACCATCGATCAGTATATACAACTCTGTGGAGAAACCAGCCCGGTTGTACGAGAAATGGTGTTCATGAATGGCTTACCCGCAGATCTCCAACGCCATATCAAGAGGTTTGGCCCTTGAATAATGGAGGAAAAAGTCAGGATGGCACAGGTCTTTTGGAATACCAAAGCAGGACATTCAGCATCCCTATATGACAAGTTACCACAAGATTTACGCAGGAAATTCAGCACTGGAATACCTGTAGTTCAAATGGTATCTGCGTCGGCCGAACCATCTGAGGAAGACACTATCAAACCAACAGTCATAGCAAAAACAGGAAAGATAACTCACGAGGATGAAATGGAGAAAATCACCAAGATGTTCTCAGAGATGACAGTACACATAGCCAACCTGGAAGCCAAGGTGATCCGCCAGAATAGACAACCGAGAGGAACCTTTGTAGCTGAAGAATGCAATAGAACCGAGATAAATTGCTTTCTCTGTGGAAGACGTGGTCACTTTGCCAAGAACTGCCGAACTAGGAGTTGGAAGGAAGGACGAGAGAAAGAGGAAGCAAAGAAGGCCGACCATGCTAATGTAGTGTAAGAAATCGAAGAGGAAGATGAAGAATTTGGTGAAGAATACCTGGAAGCCTACCCTGTTGAAGCAGTCAGTCGCACTACCACTAGGAAGACTCCCTACCCAAGAAAGAAGCCGACCCAGGAACCTGAGGTTGTTATCGAAAAGCCTAAGAAGCCAACACAGAGACAACAGCTGAATGAAGACCAATGGGACAAAGCCTTCAAACAGATAATGCAACCTGGCGAGATAGTTACTTCGACCACCAGAGATGAGGAAATGACGGATCAGGAAGAAAATAAGGAAAAAAAGCCTAGGAAAGTTAGAGAATTCGAATATGACCCATGGCACGACATTGCCAATCAGAAGGCCAACATTACCTTTAAACAGCTCTTTCAGATCGCACCATCAACAAAGCAGAAGGTAAAGACTCAGATTACAGAAACCAAACCAACCATCTGATTCGAGGAAGTCAACACCACCAAAGAACAAGAGGAATGGACCTACACCTCATCCGCCTATGCACAATGCAACATTGGAGGATTAGCATGCTCAGTCATTATTGACACTGGAGTAGGAGTCAGCATTATCGCCAAGCATTTCCTAGACCGCCTAGGATGGGATATTGACAAACCCGCTACCTCTACCTTGGTCGTCGCAAGTGGAAAAAGCAGTGTACTCCTAGGAGTACTCCGAGAAGTACCAGTTCAGTTTGGAACAGAAATAATCCCTGTCAGAATGGTGGTCACTGATGCACAATCCTACAACACTGTCTTAGACAATAGCTGGTTGAAGAAAGCTAAAGCAAGAATTGACCTGGATGCACAAAGGTTAATTTTCGTCAACTATGGAAGAAAGTTCAGTATACCTTTAGATATTCAGAAAGGAGTAGTACCGAAACTCACTCAGAGACCGGAAGATGAGAGTGACATAGATGAAGAAGTAACCCCCGGACAGGTGCACCTCAACATAGTGGAAGAAGAAGCAAATGTGGTGATCAATAGTGAATACCACTGCCTGACGCCTCTGGAAAATAACCAGTTGATCGAGTACAACATGAGAAATACTAGATGTCTATTCTGTGAGCAATGCATCTATTGCGCCGAGATGATGTGCACCTGCAGTGATACAAAGTTGATACCTTACCCAGACACCTTGGAGATGCATCTGCCAACTGAGAAAAGAATCAAGAAACCAAGATTGTCGCAGACTTGCCGAAGGACTCCACCCTCAATGAATTATGGGCCGTATAATGGAAGAAACCCTCATCTATTCACAGACAACACTGGAGAAGTGTGGGACTGTTTCTGGACGAATATCGGACACATCGGCAAAGGACATCTTTGGGGAAACCACAACACCTACCTGCAAGGATGCTATTGGGATGAAGTTAACCCCTATGACCTCTGGGAGTGTGAAAGCTGGGTCAGATATCTGGACGAACCATACGACATCAATTACTATGGGACTTGGAAGGAACGTTATAACCAAGAACAAGAACAGACAATACCCGAAGAGAATGAAGATGAGGAAGTACCTGAGGAATGGAGCAATGAAGTTTATACCACTCAGACAACCATCGAAGTCAGGGCCCTGTTTCAGGAAGATGATGAAGACAATGGACCTATCCTAATCGAAGAAAGCAACTCAGACTCGGAAGAAGAAATTATCTCACTTAAAGAAGTAATTCACCCTGACGAACGCATCAGCATGCACTATTGGTGGTGGAAGGATTTGTAGCAAAACCTACCTCAGGACACAACTCACGAACAGTGGAAGGAACCGAATATCCCCACCTTTGAAGAAGTATTTATGGTTGAAGAAAAGGATACAGCAACTCGAGTCAAGAAACTGACAGAAAGTGCAATCATACCGAAGAGAAAAACCAAAGGAGCCGCAGGTTATGATCTATATGCAGATGAGGATTATACTCTAGAACCGAAATCATCAGCCTTTATAAAAACCGGAATCACCATCGCCCTACCACCCGGACAATGTGCACAAGTATGGGCAAGAAGTGGACTCTACCACAATTCTGGGATAGGAGCCTTCCCCGGATTAATAGACGAAGACTACAGAGGAGAAATTGAGGTTGGGCTAGTTAACCATAACCACAGTCAATTCAAGGTATACCAAGGAGATCGAATTGCTCAAATAGTGATTGTCAAATGTGAACAGCAACCTTTGAAGAAAGTAGAAAACTTAGAAGAAACATGACGTGGAAGGAAGGGATTTGGATCGACTGGACAAGCAAATGTGATAATAGAAAGACTGGATGACCAGGAGAGCGCCAAGAAGCACATCTACTCCCTTAACGAAAACCTGTTGCCGAATCAGAAGAAACAGTTGCAGGACCTACTAAAGGAGTATAAGGATATTATCGCAATCAGCTTCAAGGACCTACTGGACCAAGCCTTCTTCACACACTATATCGATACAGGAGATGCCAAACCAATCAAACAGGCACCCTACAGATTGCCAGCCAACTATCATGACTTTGTACAAAAGCATGTTCAAGAGCTATTGGAGTCAGGAGTAATCGTACGATCGAAAAGCCCATGGGCATCACCCATCAGCATAGTACCAAAAAAGAATGGACAGAGAATGGTTATTGACTATCGCAAATTGAACTCAGTCACCAAGAAGCATGCATATCTGATCCCGCACTCAGAAGACTTACAAAACATGTTGAAAAAGGTGCAAATCTATTCAACCTTGGACCTATGGGCAGGATATAACCAGATCGGAATGATGCCTGAAGCACAGGAAAAATCAGCATTTGTTACACCATTTGGACAATACAAATTCACAAGAATATCCTTTGGACTTTGTAATGCACCCACCACCTTCCAAGCTGCAATGAACGAGATCTTCTATGATTTGATTGGACATGGAGTGATTGTATACATTGACGACATCAACATCTACGCAGAAAACTTCGCAGAACACATGGTGATTCTGAAGGAAGTATTTGAACGACTTAGAAAGCATGGACTAAGGATCAAGCCAACAAAGTGCTACTTTGGACAGAAGAAAATCGAATACCTCGGATTTATAATCGACGGAGGAGAAATCCACCCAGACCCAAAGAAGACCGAAATTGTCAAAGCCTTCCCAACCCCGCAAGATAAGATGGCCTTACGAGGATTCCTAGGACTGGTTCAGTTCTATAAAAAATTTATCCCTGGTTACTCTGAAATTGCCGCACCCCTGCACATGTTGCAAAGAAAAGGAAGAGCATGGGAATGGATGACAGCCGTATAAACAGCCTTCAACCTAATCAAGGAAGCACTTACCCACGCACCAGTTATGGCAAGACCGGATCTTACAAAGGTGTTCAAGCTGTATACAGATGCATCGTCATTTGGACTCGGAGCAATCTTGGCACAAGATGACAAAGATGGAGAGCATGTGATTGCTTATGCAGGATGAGCCACCCATGGAGCAGAACCTTCCTACGGAGCCACCCAATTAGAATGTGTAGCAGTTGTTTGGGCCATACAACACTTTCGCCACTTCCTGATTGGAAAGCAGTTCACCCTGATAACAGACCACTCAGCCCTCAAATGGCTTTGGAATAAGCCAAATCTGACAGGAATGTACGCAAGATGGCTAGCCATACTGCAGAAGTATGACTTCACAATGCAATACAGAAAAGGACGGAATCATCAGAATGTGGACACCCTCTCACGTCTACCCCAATTTATCTGAGATTGACATCCCGAACTAAAAAGAATATACCTACCTAATGAACACTGAACTCTATAACGGATATTTGGATTACCTCAGTAACCTAACCTTTACTGGGACGATGAACGAAAACAATCAACGGCTTATACGGACAATGGCACTCAACTATTTTATCAAGAATAATATACTTTACCGATGATACAGAGGACAAATACGACTTGTAGTTCCTGAACACAAAAAGCAGATGGTTCTTCAAGCCTCTCATGACCATCAGCTGGCAGGACACATGGGTATAGATAACACATATCAATGACTATCAGAAAAATATTATTGGAAGAACATGTACGAAGATATTAAAGAATATATTAGAAGATGCGACACTTGCCAGAAAAGGCGCCGAGGAAAGGAAATCGAGACCTTACAACCGATTGTATCTGGAGGACCCTTCGAACATATTGGAATAGACATTGTTGGACCGCTACCAAGAACACTTAGAGGAAATCGATATATTGTAGTAGCAGTAGATTACCTGACCAAGTACCTTGAAGCAAGAGCCTTGCCCCTTGCAGATGCCCTTAATATTGTACCTTTTATCTACGAAGATATTATCTGCTGCCATGGAATACCTTATGAAATGACCTCTGATCAAGGAACTGAATTCGTTAATGAATTTATGCAGATATTGACACAACACTTCGGGATCCGCCAGATAAAGACTACTGCCTACCACCCTCAAGGAAATGGACTCACCGAATGGACGAATCAAACTATCAAAAATATAGTTGCTAAAATAGTACAATCACAAGGAGGAGATTGGGACTTGTACCTGCCTTCCGCCTTATTTGCACTATGAACAATGAAACAGAAGACAACAAAGTTCACCCCTTTTGAGCTTGCTTATGGAAGAAAAGCTTATCAGCTGGTAGACCAAGTAATGACAACCCCAGAACCCAGCCACACCTCTTGGGAAAAGCAAATCGAGCATCGTATAACAAAGGAAATTCAAGAATTACACAATGTCCGAAACAAGGCGAGAGAATTTATTGCTATTGCACAAGATCGACAAAAGAAGAATTATGACAAGGAACACAAGGAAACCGAAAGATTGAAGATCGGTGACCAAGTCTTACTATACCAGAACATAGTAGAATCCTCATGGTCAGCAAAATTGGACCCAAAATGGGAAGGACCATACTATATTGCGAGTATAAAAGGAACTACGTATCAGTTACGAAAAACAACAGGAACAATCTTACCCTATACTGTCCACCGAAACTGCCTCAAGAAATATCATGCCCCATTGGAACAACTTCCATGAAGTCCGAGTCAGCCTGATCGAGGCCTACCGACATATAGAACCCCTGGAAGACCTTGAGGAGATAGAAGGATCGACCTTACAGAAGACTCGATCGATTGTACGCAACATTCAAAGGAGGCGACATTTGGCACGAATCAATGAGTGGAAGGAATACTACTGAATCGCACAACTCTGGGATAAAGAAGTTGAACATATCTGGAACCGGAAGGATAGAGAAATCTGTCAACGAGCCCTCAAAGGAGCACTCCCTGCCTATAATGCAAGAAAGGTCAATTGGATTTATCAACTATTCAAGCACAAGCCTAGTGCTTTGAATCACTTTCGATGCAGCACGCACCAACTAAATCAACTGACACAGAATGAAATGGAGGAGCTAGAGGAAGAAGTAAAATAGTTACAAAGGGATTTCTCCGAGTTAGAACTGTACCTTGAAGTCTAACTCGCAGAAAGGAAGGAGATGTGATGGAACATTTTGTGACAACATACAATTTGATCATGTGAGACCAAGTCATGTAACTCTCAACAATGTTGAGAGTCATAGCATTGTTGAGACTCATAGTATTGTTGAGATCCGCAATCATGCTATAACCTAAAATAGTATTTCGATCTGATATATTATTTCGTCACCCAATTACATTATAACCTGATATATCATTTTATTATATCTTAACCAATCAATTTGTATCTTATATTTAGCCGAGCCAATTAGAAATTCAAGTAGTAACCTGGGTAGCTGCCCATATAGCACCTTGTAATTTCTTATAAATACCCTGCTTGCAATTATCAATAAAATTCGGACTGCAACAAGCTAAGGAAGCTTACAACAGATAACCCAAGGGATACTGAAGCCTTATTCAAGGAGTAAGCAATTGGATAGTTTCGAGATTCTAACAGATACACTTTATTCGATAGATCACACTTAATTCTTGCTAGTCAACACCTACATCGACACCCTTCTTAAGACACTACCGCATAACCCACTAAGACCCCTAAAGCATATTTTCTGCACTTGCTCAACTCCGAGTATTTCACCGTTAATATATTTTAGTCCGTCACATTAGTTAAGTAATCTACTGCTACTACAATATATTGATTTCCTCTAAGTGTTCTTGGTAGCAGTCTAACAATGTCTATTCCAATATGTTTAAAGGGTCCTCTAGGTACAATCAGTTGTAAGGTCTCGACTTCCTTTCCTTGGTACCTCTTCTGGCAAGTGTTGCATCTCCTAATATATTCCCTAATATCTTCATACATATTCTTTCAATAATATTTTTCTAATAATTATTGATATGTGTTATCTACACCTATGTGTCCTGCAAGCTGATGATCATGGGAGGTCTGAAGTACCATCTGCTTTTTGTGTTCAAGAACTACAAGTTATATCTGTCCTTTGTATTGTTGGTAAAGTATATTATTCTTAATAAAATAGTTAAGTGCCATTGTCCGTATAAGCTGTTGATCATTTTCATTCATCATCCCAGTAAAGGTTAGGTTACTGAGATAATCCAAATATCTGTTATAGAGTTTAGTATCTATTGGGTAGGTATATTCTTTTTAGTTTGAGGTGTCGATTTCGGATAAATTGGGGTAGACATGAGAGGGTGTCTATATTCTGATAATTCTGTCCTTTTCTATATTGCGTCATAAAGTTGTACTCCTGCAGTATAGCTAGCCATCATGTATATATTTCTGTCAGATTTGGTTTATTCCAAAGCCATTTGAGAGCTGAGTGGTCTGTTATCAAGGTAAACTGTTTTTCAATCAGGAAGTGGCAGAAGTATTGTATGGCCCAAACAACTGCTATATATTCTAGCTGAGTGGCTCCATAGGAAGATTCTGCTCCATGGGTGGCTCGTCCTGCATAAGCAATCATATGCTCTCTATCTTTGTTATCTTGTACCAAAATTGCTCTGAGTTCAAATGATGATATATCTGTATACAGCTTGAACACTTTTGTGAGATCTAGTCTTGCTATTACTGGTGCATGGGTAAGTGCTTTCTTGATCAGGTTGAAGGCAGTTTGTGCGGCTGATATCTATTCCCATGCTCTTCCCTTTCTTTGCAACATGTGCAGAGGTGCAGCAATTTCAGAATAACTAGGGATAAATCTTTTATAGAACTGGACCAGTCCTAAGAATCCTCATATGGTTATCTTATCTTGTAGGGTTGAGAAGGCTTTAATGATTTTGGTCTTCTTCAGGTCTAGGTGGATTTCTCTTCCATTGATTATAAATCCAAGGTATTCAATTTTCTTCTATCCAAAGTAGTATTTTGTTGGTTTGATCCTTAGTCTATGTTTTCTGAGTCATTTAAATACTTTCTTCAGGATCACTATATGTTCTGCAAAGTTCTTAGCATAAATGTTGATATCATCGATATACACAATTACTCTATATCTAATCAAGTTGTAGAAGATCTCATTCATTGTAGCCTAGAAGGTGGCAGGTGCATTATAAAGTTCAAAGGACATTCTTGTGAATTCGTACTGTTCGAATAGTGTAACAAATGCTGATTTCTCCTGTGCTTTGGGTATCATTCTGATCTGATTATATCCTGCCCATAGGTTCAGGGTTGAGTAGATTCATGCCTTCTTCAGCATGTTTTGTAAGTCCTCTGAGTGCGGGATTGGATATACATGCTTTTTAGTGACTAAGTTCAATTTGCAATAATCAATAACCATTCTTTGTCCATCTTTCTTTAGTACTATATTGATAGGTGATGCCCAGGGGCTTTTCAACTATATAATCACTCCTGATTCCAATAGTTCTTGAATATACTTTCATACAAAGTTATGATAGTTAGCTGGCAATCTGTAGAGTGCTTGTTTGATTGGTTTAGCATCTCCTATATCGATATGGTGAGTGAAGAAGGCTTGGTCCAGTAGATCCTTAAAACTGATTGTGATGATATCCTTATACTCCTTCAGTAGGTCTTGTAACTGCTTCTTCTGATTTGGTAACAGGTTTTCATTAAGGGAGTAGATATGCTTCTTGGCATTTTCCTGATCATCTAATCTTTCCATTATCACATTTGCTTATTCAGTTGATCCAAATCTTTTCCTTCCATATTGTGTTTCTTCTAAGTTTTCCACTTCCTTCAAAGGTTGCTATTCACATTTGACAATTACTATTTGAGCAATTCGATCTCCTTGGTATACTTTGAATTGGCTGTGGTTGTGGTTAACCAGTCCAACCTCAATTTCTCCTTTATAGTCTTCATCTATTAATCTAGGGAAGGCTCCTATTCCAAAGTTGCAGTAAAGTCTACTTCTTGCCTATACTTGTGCACATTGTCCTGGTAGTAGGGTGATAACAATTCCAGTTTTTATAAAGACTGATGACTTTAGTTCTAGGGTGCAGTCTTCATCTGCATATAGGTCATAACCTGCAGCTCCTTCAGTTTTCCTCTTTGGTATGATTGTGCTTTCTGTCAGTTTCTTGACTTGAGTTGCTATTTCCTTTTCTTCAACCATGAATACTTCTTCGAAGGTGGGGACATTTGGTTCCTTCCACTATTCATGAGTTGTATCTTGAGGTAGGTTCTGCTATAAGTCCTTCTATTACTAATAGCACATACTGATATATTCATCGGGGTGAATTATTTCCTCTAGTATGATAATTTCTTCTTCTGAGTCTGAATCGCTTTCTTTGATTAAGGTAGGTCTATCATCTTCATCATCCTCTTAAAATAAGGCTCTGACTTCTACAGGTGTTTGAGTAGTATAAACTTCATTACTCCATTCATCAGGTACTTTCTTGTCTTCATTTTCTTCAAGTACTACCTGTTTCTGTTCTTGGTCATAGCATTCTTTTCAAGTCCTATGGTAGCTGATGTCATATGGTTCATCCAAATATCTGACCTAATTTTTGCATTCCCAAAGATCATAGGGGTTAACTTCATCTCAATAGTATCCTTATAGGTAGATGTTGTAATTTCCCCAAAGACATCCTTTACCAATGCATCCAATATTTGTCTAAAAGCAATCCCACACTTCTCCAGTATTATCTGCAAATGGGTGAGGATTTCTTCTATTATACGATCTATGATTCATCAAGGGTGGAGTTCTTCAGTAGATCTGTAACAGTCTTGGTTTCCTGATCCTTTTCTCAGTCAGTAGATGCATCTTCAAGGTATCCTGGTAAGGTATCAACTTTGTATTACTGCAAGTGCATATCATCTCAGTACAATAGATGTTGTGGCAGACTAAAATATATTAACGGCGAAATACTCTGATATTGAGCAAGTGCAGAAAATACATTTTAGGGGTCTTAGTGGGTTATGCAGTAGCGGCTTTGAAGGGTGGGGGTGACTAGCAGGAAAGTGTATTATATAGTGAATGTAATGTAATAAGCTTTGTATAATAATAAACTTCTCTCTCTTTAACTATTGCTTAGTCCCAGACTAAGGCTTCAGTATCCCTCGGGTTGTCTGTAAGAAGCTTCCTTAGCTTGTTGCAGTCCGAATTTTATTGATAATTGTGAGTGGGGTATTTATAAGAAATTACAAGGTGCTATATGGGCAGCTACCCAGGTTACTGCTTGAATTTCTGATTGGCTCAGCTAAATATAAGGTACAAATTGATTGGCTAAGATATAATAAATAATATATCAGATTAAAATACTATTTCAGGTTATAGCGTAATTGCGGATTTCAACAATGCTAAAGGTTTCAACAATGCTAAAGGTCTCAACGTTGTTGAGAGTCACATGACTTGATCTCACATGATCAAATTGTATGTCATCACAAAATGTTCTGTCACAATGTATTGTTTACAGAATGGACATCTTATATTTCTCATATTGTATTCAATCAACTGGTTCTTCTCCATAGGTGTCAGGTGGTGATATTTACTATAGATCACTATGTTAGCTTCTTCTTCTTATACCATGTTGAGATGCATCTGTTCAGGAGTTATTTCTTCATCTGTATCACTTTCGTCTTCTGGTCTTTGAGTGAGTTTCAGTACTACTCCTTTCTGAATATCCAGAGGTATGCTGAACTTTCTTCTATGGTTAATGAAGATTAATCTTTGTATATCCAGGTTAATTCTGGCTTTAGCCTTCTTCAACCAGCTGTTGCCCAAGACAGCATTATAGGATTGTGCATTGGTGATGACCATTCTGATGGGTATAATTTCTGTTCTAAACTGGACTGGTACTTCTTGGAGTACTCCTAAAGGTATGCTGCTTTTTCCACTTGTGATGACTAAGGTGGAGGTAGTGGGTTCATTAATATCCTATTCTAGGTAGTCTAGAAAATGCTTGGTAATAATACTGACTTCTGCTCCTGTGTTGATAATGACTGAGCATGCTAATCCTTTAATGTTGCATTATGTGTAGGCAGATAAGGTATAGGTTCACTCCTCTTGTTCTTTGGCAGTATTTACTTCCTCGAATCGGATGGTTGGTTTAGTTTCAATAATCTGCATCTTTATCTTCTGCTTCGTTGATAGTGTAATCTGGAAGAGTTGTTTAAAGGTAATGTTAGCCTTTTGACTGGCAATGTCCTGCCATGGGTCATATTCAAATTCCCTAACCCTTCTAGGCTTCTTTTTCTTGTTTTCTTGCTGATCAGTCATTTCTTCATCTCCAGTGGTTGAGATAACCATCTTGCCAGGTTGTATTATTTGTTTGAAGGCTTTGTCCCATTGGTCTTCATTCAGCTGTTGTCTTTGTGTTGGCTTCTTAGGTTTCTCGATAACAACCTCAGATTCCTGGGTTGGTTTCTTCCTTGGGTAGGGAGTTTTCCTAGTAGTAATGTGGTTGATTGTTTCAACCAGGTAGGCTTCCAGGTATTCTTCACTAAACTCTTCATCTTTTTCTTTGATTTTTTGCACTATGTTAGCATGGTCAGCCTTCTTTTCCTCCTCTCTCTCCTATTCTTTCTTTCAACTTCTAGTTTGGCAATCCTTGGCAAAGTGACCACATCTTCTACAGAGGAAACAATTCATCTCAGTCTTGTTGTATTCTTCAGTGACAAAGGTTCCTCTTGGTTGTTTATTCTGGCGAATCACCTTGGCTTCAAGATCAGCTATATATGCTATTATTTCTGAGAACATCTTAGTAATCTTTTCTATTTCATCTTCATGTGTTGTTTTTCCTACTTTTGCTATGACTGTCAGTTTAATAGTATTCTCCTCAGGTGGTTCAGCTGATACAGATATCATTTGAACTATAGGTATTCCAGTACTGAATTTCCTATGTAAGTCTTATAGTAACTTGTCATATAAGGATGCCAAATGTCCTACTTCGGTGTCCCAAAAGGCCTATGCTATTCTGACTTTCTTATCCATTCTGTGGGGACCAAACCTCTTAATATAATATTAGAGATCTGTGGGTAAGCTATTTATAAACACTATTTCTCGCACAACCAGGCTGGTTTCTCTACAAAGTTGCATATACTGGTTGATGGTAGTAACTCAATCTTCCAGGCACTGGTTGATTGACATCTTCATATTGAATAGTTATTCTTTGATTGATTCTCGCTTCTATTCAGTAAAATATTTCTCTTCTAACCAGGCTCTCATAGTATCCCAATAAGTGGTAGCTATTGCTGCAGTGTAGCTCCATTTCTGGCTGCTGCAGTGACTGCAAGGAGTAATCCTTCTAGTCCAGTGGCTGCTGCATCTGTTAGGGCTATATGGTATGTTTCTTTTGTAGGTTCTCTAAGTTGGGCAGCCAGGATAGGAATTCATCAGGTGCTAACCATTTCTTTAGCTACAAAGTAGCTCTCCAAATCATCTAGGAATTCTCGAATATACTCTTTAGTATATCTATAAAAGATAGGTAGTCTGTTTATCATAGTTTCTTCATCCTTTTGAGATCTTCTCCTAGATAGTTATAATAATGCAAGTGGTGGTGGTGGTAGTACTATTCTTGTAAGGGGGTTTCTCCTAAACTGCCTGTGAGGAAGCGTCTGATGATACTAATTCGCGTTGGACTTAGGAATCTCCGAGTACATCACAAGGTTTCTAAGGTATCGAAAGTAGTTTGTTTCTTTATAAGATTATTAATTGTGAATTTCAGACTTATAGTCTTTAGCACTCTTGATGTGTGTAGAAGGGGGTGAGATCTTTAGCTCTCAAAGGGATCTTGAGTGTGCACTGCTATTGAACTGAGATTTATTGAATAAAGATTTGAGAGATATTTATACAATTTCTCAAGGTGCTATACGGGTAGCTGCTCAGGTTACTACTTGAGAAACTATTGGCTATTCAAAATATAAACTAATTATGAATTTATATAATATAACGAGTTATATAAATTATGGATTTAAGATGGTTAAAGATTTAAGATGGTTGAAAGATTTAAGACAGTTAAAAGGTTTTACAAATCAAGGAACTGTTCCAATTGGTCGAAATCTCTTTGTATTATACGGATTTCTTCTTTAAGTTCCTCAAAGGCAATTTGAGACAGTTGGTGAAATGCGGATGGTCCAATTCTGGTAAGTCTTTTCAAGGCGGCTGGTCGAAACTGGAAGAGTCCGTAAATCCAGAGGGTAATCCTTTAAGATTGGAGGGGAATCCCTTGATGTAGTGCTCGTTTGCATGCTTCTGCATGTCATCAGTCTCATACATGTTCGAGATCTTCTTCCCAGATCCTAGTGATCTTATAGTAGGCCTGAAATTCGTCTTGTGTTTGTCATTTCTGAGCAATGTCGATGTTTTTCATTATTATTTGAGTCCTTCGTAGGGCGGATCCTTCCTTAGGTAATAGTTCGGATGGAGGGTCTTCTAAGGCTTGGTATGCTTCAATGACTCGGCTTCAGAGGTATTCGTCATTGTTAAATCAGGGCATAGTTGTTTGTTATGTTTCTGCAAGTGTTTGTTGCTGCTTTTATATCTATCACTCTTACAACTCTTCCCTCTTTGAGAAAAAAGCATCCACGCTATTTCTGTAAGAACTTGTGATATTTTTCCAGTGCTTCATCTGCATTTGTCAGATTGCTAAGTAGTTCCCATGTAGCATCGTGTAAGGGGTATCCTTTCTACTTGATTAGGTATTGCAGTGTCAATCTGTTGCCCTGTTTGGTAATCTGTTGATCCAAGATTTCTTCTACTTCGAATTCTTCTGTATCATTGACCAAAATTGGTGCAGGTGGTATGACTTGTCTGTCTGGAAATAGATCATCGTTATTTGGTGTATAACGTTTCAGTAGTGATACGTGAAACACAGGGTGAATCTTCATTGTTGATGATAACTCCAGTTTGTAAGCAACAGCTGATATTTTTGTGATAATCTTGAATGGTCTAAGAAACTTGTTCTGAAGTTTCTTTGAAGGTTGATTAGATAATTGTTGCAATGTGATATGTCTTGAGGACAGTAAGACCATTTTGTCTATCTCAAATGATTCTTCACATCTTTTTTCATTTGCATATCTTATCTGTTGTACTTGTGCTTCGCGAATTGCATCTTGTGCCTTGGTCAGCAGGTTGGTCATTCGTGTGGTGAAGTCATCAACGGCTTGTACTGTTGATTCGACCTTTTCCAGTAACAAGGTTGCTAGTGTCAGTGGGTGATAGCTATAGTTTAGGAAGAATGGCGATAGTTTCATTGACTTTTGCTGAGCATTGTTGCATGTGAATTTGGCGGCAGTTAAGTGTTCGTCCCAATCATTCTGTCAATAGTTGACATAAGTTCTAAGCATTTGTTCCAATATCTGGTTCATATATTCTGTTTGTCCGTCAGTCTGTGGGTGAAATGCAGTTGAGAGTGCTATTTTTGTTCCAAGTGTTTTGAATAGCGATTGCCAAAAGTTGCTTGTAAACTTTGGATCTCGGTTGCAGATAATAATTCGTGATAGTCCATATAAGTGAAAAATATTGTCAAAAAATATTTTTGCTACTTCTGGTGCAGTGTTAGTTGTTTTGCTTGCAACGAAGTGAGTCTGTTTGCTGAGTCAATCGATGAAGATGGTTATTGCGTCTTTCCCAGATGTTGTTTTTGGTAGTTGGACAATGAAATCCATACTAATTTGTTTCCATTTTTCAGCAGGTACAGGTAGTGGTTATAGTAGTCTAGTGGGTGATTGTTGGAGTGTTTTGTTACGTTGACAAGTGTCGCAAGAAGCTATGAAGCTCTTGATGCTTGTAAACATTTTCAGCCAGTAAAAGTTTCTGGTGAGTGCTTCGTAAGTTTTATCAAATCCGAAGTGGCCTGCTAAGGGTATATCATGGTGTTCTTGTAGAATCTTGACACGAAGGTTTGATGGTATGAAGAGTCAGTCTTCATAATAGAGATTGTTGTTTCGGATCTTGAATTTGTTTATCATATCTGGTTTGGTCTTGAGTTCTTCTATGGTTTTCTATGCTTCTTTATCTATCTGAACTCCTTCTTGAATTTCTTGTATCTAATTGTCTGTGATTTCGATAATAGCTTTGATCTGTTTGTCCTCCTGTTGTTGTTGGGATAGTGCGTCTGCTATGACATTAAGTTTTCCAGGTTTGTAGATTATTTCGAAGTGATAATTGTTGAGGTGATCCATCCATCGCACTTGTCGAGTGGAGAGGGTTGGCTGTTTATTCAGGTATTTGAGTGATTCATGATCTGTATAGATCAGGAATTTGTTACCTATTAGATAGTGTCTCCAAGCCTGTATTGCGTCGATTATTGTGAGTAATTCTTTTTCGTGAACAGAGTAGTTTCTTTCTGCGGATATCATTTTTCTTGAACGGTAAGTGATAGGTTGGTCTTCTTGTGAAAGTACGGCTCCAATTGCATAATCTGAGGCATCAGTAGTTACTACAAATTGTAGGTTCTGATCTGGGCTTCTGAGAACTGGTGCGGTTGTTAACTTTTCTTTCAAAGTTTCGAAGGCTGTGTCATGGTTGTTATTTCATTCTTGAATAACATTTGTGCCTGTAATTGTTAGATCATGTAGACATGCTACAATTTCTGCGTAGTTCTTGATAAATCTTTAGTAATATCCTGCTAGTCCTAGGAGGGATTGTATTTCCTTGATTGTTGTTGGTTTTTCCCATTTCTTGATTACCTCGATTTTTGCAAGGTCAACCAAAATGCCTTGTTCATTGATTCGGTGTCCAAGATATGCAACTTCTTTTTGTAAAAAGTTACATTTGCTGAGTTTGGTGTACAACTGATATTTCCTCAGGATCTCCAGTACTTGGTAGAGATGTTGTAAGTGTTCTTCTTTTGTTTTGCTATAGATCAGTATATCGTCGATGTAGACAACTACAAATTCATCGAGCAGTGGTCTGAATATGTCATTCATCAGTCCTTGAAATGTTGCAGGTGCATTTGTCAGTCCAAAAGGCATGACTTTCCATTCGTAATATCCATATCGAGTTCTAAATGCTGTTTTTGGAATGTCTTCTTCAGCAATGCAGATCTGATGATATCCTGATTGTAAGTCAATTATCAAGAATATGGTTGCTCCTTTAAGTCAGTCGAATAATTCCATGATGTTGGGTAATGTGTATCGGTTCTTGATAGTTATATCGTTGAGTTGTCGGTAGTCGATGCACATTCTAATTCCATCCTTCTTCTTGACAAATATAATAGGTGCTCCGAAAGGTAATGTACTAGGTTGAATAGATCCTCGTTCAATTAATTTTTCTAGAGTTTTCTTGAGTTCTTGTAACTCTGGTCCAGATAATTGATAAATTTTCTTAAATGGTAGTTCTGCGCCAGATATTAAGTCAATTCGGTGATCGATACTTCATTTCGGTAATAGTTCTTCTGGTAAGTTTATAGGAAATCGGTCTGCGAATTCAGTGATAAGTAGTTGTAAAGATATGTCCAGGCTATTAATGTCTATGTCCATTTCAGTGGTAATTTTAGCAATGTCTTTTTCCGTAATAATGCAGCAGTAAACTATGTCGTCTTTTTCGAGATGTTGGTAGAATTTTTTAGCTGAGTAGAGTCAGATCTTGCCGTTTCTTGATTTGGAGACCAATTTGATATCCTTGTTTCGATGAGTAAACTCCATGGTTCCGCTTGGCCAGTTGATGTTAGGATTCTTCTGATCTAGCCAACTTTTTCCAAATACTATACTTGGTCCGGGCATGCCTATGATTTCGAAATTCAGTGCATCCTGGTATGATTTGATTGAGATTGGAAGATTCTTGGTGGTATGGGTGACTCGTTGGGTTCCTCCATCAGTGACTTCTACAATCATTGCTGCTTCGCAGGGTGACTTGATTACTTTGAGTTGATCAGCTAGCTGTTTGCTGATAAAATTGCATATTGCTCCACTGTCAATCAATACATTAACTGTTTCGTTCTTCATTGTTCCTTTGTAGAAGAGAAGTTCTGTCTTCTTTCCGAGTGATGATAAGGTTCCGTGTTCTACTTTTTCTTCTATTTCTTCTACTTTCGTTTCTTTAATAGACTACATATCTGTTATATCTTCGATTGACCAATCCATTTTCTTCTCCTTGGTTGGTAATTTTATAGCTTTGCGTGCTTGTTTTGCTTCTTCTTCCTCCTTTGCCAATTGTTGGATCTATGGTTTCTTGCTTTCTTCAATACAACTCTAGCATTTCCAGGCATCATCTTCACAGTAGGTTCTGTTTCCATAAGGACAGCATCTATATGGTACTATTCCTTGTGCCATCTTCAGGTACCAACATTCATCTTTGGTGAGTGTAGGTTTCTTTTTGTCTGTCGATCCGAATCCTCCTGCAGCTCATTCAGTTTTCGGAAGCTGTTCTATAACCTTGGCTGTTACTGAGTTATCCAGTTTGATGAATATGAATTGCACTAGCTTGGCTCCTTTGGTGACTCGGTATTTGCGGCATGCTGATAAGTTGTGAACTGTAAGTATAATTTCACCAGTGTAGTCTGCATCAATAACTCCTGCTTTGATCGAGATTCCTTCCTTGATTTTGCTGCTTTTATCTAGGATTTGTGTATAGGTTCCAGTTGGTGGCTTTAAAGCGATTCCTGTCTTGATCAGAAAAATCGATCCTGGTGGGATTAGTGTATCTTCATTTGCATAGATATCATATCCTGTAGAGTTTGTTGTTCCTTTGGTAGGTACTATAGCATCTGGGTGCTTCTTTTCGACTAGGAAGTTGGTTTCATTGTTAGTTTCTTGTATCATATATAGTCGTTCATTGTCTGATGATTCTTCCTGTTCTTGTTCTTCATCTTCTTATCTTCCTTCTTCAATGTCGGCCAGTTCTTGCCAAGTACCATTGTAGGCTGGGTCGCATCCCTTGCCATCGATAGTAGATGAGTCATGGACAGTCCAAAGATCTTGTGGGTAGATTTCATCCCAATATACTCCTTGTTCATATCTTTTCTTGTCTCCCCAGAACTTTCCTTTACCAACATATTGATAGCTTCTCCAGAAAATGTCTTAAATTTCTCCGGTGTTGTTGACATATGGGTGTGGGTTCTTGCCATGGTAGGGTTCATTGTTCATTGGTGGCATCTGTCGGTGTCTTGGTTGCATTTTTATTCTTCGATCCTTCTTTTTGATGGTAAGGAAGTCTTCTACTTTGGTTTCATCTGGTATGAGGTGAGTTGTTGAACAGTTGCACATGTGTTCTGCACAATAGATATGTTGGTCACAGAATGGGCATCTTGTTTGCACCATGTTCTAATTGATGAGGGTGATTTGTTCTTGCTTGTTCAACTTGTGGTATCCTCAGCCATATTTTTCTTCAATTACGTATAGTCGGCTGATATCTCTAGGATCTGTTTCTTCTTTGGCAGTCATGCTTTTGCTTGTGCCTTTGATTTCTTCTTTCTTTGTGATCTTTTCTCCTGAAACCGTGTGAGTACTTCTACACTCAGGTGCGATATGTCCACGTCTTCCACAATTGAAGCAAGTCTTTGTTTTCTTCCAGTCATCTTTGTTTTCCTCCTTCTTGAAATTGTTTTGCCATGTCGGGTTGTTGTTGTAGTTTCCTCGTCCTCCTCTGAATCCTCCTTAGGGATTGAATCCTTCTTGACGGTAAGTACTGGTTATTGGTTTGCTGCTTAAGCCAGAGTTTTGATTTCTGTTTTCTGTTCATGTTTGTTGTGCTGATAGGATTATACATGCTGATTTGATGACCATGCTGAAACACCATTGTTCATGAGCACATGGGCTCCCTCTCTCCTTAATGCGAGTTTCCAACCACTGTGGAAGGGTCTTGAATAAGGTGTCAGCTCGTGCACCACAAGTGATGTGATTGTCATCATCATATGGCATTCCAATGATGATGAGATCGGCGTCGATTTCTGCAGCAAAAGCTTCGAAGGTTTTGTTTCCTTCAGTGTTAAATCTTGCTGTAGCTAGTCGTTTCTTTGCTTCGGCGATATGTGCACTACTGTGGAATTTGTCAATCAATAAGGATCTAAGACCTTGTTGGACAGGGATATTTGGATATCCTGGTTGAGCTGCATTAGCTACTTGAGCAGCTACCAAAGTTGTATCTTGCCAGGTCAAAGGTTTTCTAGGCAGATTTTGCTATCAGATTGCTGCTGATTTTCTGAGAAATCCAGCAATTTTGTTGACCTATGTATATGACTTGGCATATACTTGTTCAGATGTATGAATGATGTTGTTGGCAAGTCTATCGTCTGGTACTTGATCATCATTCTAGCTGTTGGCATTGTAATTGGCTTCAACAGCTGATATGAATACGGCAACTTCTTTTGCTTCTCCATCAAAAGGTTGTAGGTTGACTGCTTTGGTTGTCTGACTGAGTTGTGCTACTTGTCCTACAAGTGCAGTTAAGGCTGCTACTTGTGCAGTCAGTGCAGCGATTGTGGCGTCGGCCATTATATTGGTAAATGTAGTTGGTGTGAGTGGTGGTGATGTTGGAAGTTCATTTTCTCCTCTGTCTGTTTGTTGGATGTATTCTCTGACTTCGTGATCAAATATTTCGTCTTCTGAATCGAAGTCTTCTAATTCTTCAAGTATGTCAGCTTCGAGTGTGATTCTTCGAACGGTTGTATCAGCGTCTTCAATAAATGCAGTGTCGGCGTCGTGATAGACAGTTGTATCAGGTTCGTGTAAGTCACTTATGTTGGTTGCTTCTCTAAATGTTGGTTTGCTCAGTCCAGATGTATGTCGGAATATAGATGTTGTAAGGTTGATAGGTTCCTCAATGGATAGTAGTGTGATAGGTACAGTTGATCCTAATGGTGTTGTTTCGGCAAATCATGTAAGGTCTTCTGCTACTAATTTCTCGAATAATTTGTTCGCAATTCTGTAGTAAACGGTGCCTCGATGTGTTGAGTAATCAAATTGCAAGTTGGTAATCCACTCCTTGATTACTTGACGATTATTATATCCTTGTACGGTAGTTGTAAGGTTGGTGAATTGGTGTTCAGCTCTTGTGATGGAAACAATGTCACGATCTCCTTTGATGTTTTCGTAGAGGAAATCTTGAAATGCTTTGAAGTAGGCTTCAGTTGTAAGAGGGTTTTCGAATTCTTCTAAAAGTTCGTTGTAGAGTTCAAGGTATGTTTTGCCTCGTAAATGAGCTACTGTTGTTGAATCAGTGCTTCATAGCAGTTGCTGATATTGTGTCCACTTGAAGGGTTCCGTGATGTATGTAGCCTCTCTGGCTGTTAGAAGTAAGATGTGTGTGGTGTTTTTAGTAGCACTCCGAGTACATCAGTCGTGTCTAAAAGGAATTGGTAATTCTAGGCCTTTGTAAAGATATTAGTAGTATGTTTTCTGATTATTATAACAGTTTTTCATTACTGCTGCTACCAAGTTGTAAGGGGGTTTCTCCTAAACCGCCTGTGAGGAAGCATCTGATGATACTAATCCATGTTGGACTTAGGAATCTCCGAGTACGTCGCAAGGTTTCTAAGGTATCGAAAGTAGTTTGTTTCTTTATAAGATTATTAATTGTGAATTTCAGACTTATAGTCTTTAGCGCTCTTGATGTGTGTAGAAGGGGGTGAGATCTTTAGCTCTTAAAGGGATCTTGAGTGTGCACTGCTATTGAACTGAGATTTATTGAATAAAGATTTGAGAGATATTTATACAATTTCTCGAGGTGCTATATGGGTAGCTGCCCAGATTACTACTCGAGAAACTATTGGCTATTCAAAATATAAACTAATTATGAATTTATATGATATAACGAGTTATATAAGTTATGGATTTAAGATGGTTAAAGATTTAAGACGGTTGAAAGATTTAAGATGGTTAAAAAGTTTTACAAATCAAGGAATTGTTTCAATTGGTCGAAATCTCTTTGTATTATACGGATTTCTTCTTTAAGTTCCTCAAAGGCAATTTGAGACAGTTGGTGAAATGCGGATGGTCCAATTCTGGTAAGTCTTTTCAAGGCGGCTGGTCGAAACTGGAAGAGTCTGTAAATCCAGAGGGTAATCCTTTAAGATTGGAGGGGAATCCCTTGATGTAGTGATCGTTTGCATGCTTCTGCATGTCGTCAGTCCCATACATGTTCGAGATCTTCTTCCCAGATCCTAGCGATCTTATAGTAGGCCTGAAATTCGTCTTGTGTTTGTCATTTCTGAGCAATGTCGATGTTTTTTATTATTATTTGAGTCCTTCATAGGGCGGATCCTTCCTCAGGTAATAGTTCGGATGGAGGGTCTTCTAAGGCTCGGTATGCTTCTATGACTCGGCTTCGGAGGTATTCGTCATTGTTGAATCGGGGCATGGTTGTTTGTTATGTTTCTGCAAGTGTTTGTTGCTGCTTTTATATCTATCACTCTTATAATTCTTACTTTTGTCTTCTACTATAGGTTTTGGCAAGTTTGGTTACATAATATAGATAATAAATCGGTTAAGATGTTAAGTGATTTCCTGCCAGTTGGTACCAATTGTGACAGTCTAAAATATATTAATAGCGAAATACTCAGAATTGAGTAAGTACAGAAAATATATTTTTAGGGGTTTTAGCAGTTTATATAGTAGTGTCTTAAGAAGAGTAATGTGTCGATGTAAGTATAAACTGGCAAGATTTAAGTGCAATTGATTGAATAAAGTTTATCTGTTAGAGTCTCGAAACTATCCCAATTGCTTACTCCTTGAGTAAGGCTTTTAGTATCCCTTAGGTTATCTGTTATAAGCTTCCTTAGCTTGTTGCAGTCCAAATTTTATTGATAATTGTGAGTGGGGTATTTATAAGAAATTATAAGGTACTATAATGGCAGCTACTCAGGTTACTACTTGAATTTCTGATTGGCTCAGCTAAATATAAGGTATTGTGATGGAACATTTTGTGACGACATACAATTTGATCATGTGAGATCACAGTCATGTGACTTGTAACGTTGCTGAGACTTGTAACATTACTGAGACTTGTAACGTTGCTGAGATCCGCAATCACACTATAACCTAAAATAGTATTTCGATCTGATATATTATTTCATTGCCCAATTACATTATAACCTGATATATCATTTATATCTTAGCCAATCAATTTGTATCTTATATTTAGCCGAGCCAATCAGAAATTCAAGTAGTAACCTGGGTAGCTGCCCATATAGCATCTTGTAATTTCTTATAAATACCCCGCTCGCAATTATCAATAAAATTCGGACTGCAACAAGCTAAGGAAGCTTACAACAGACAACCCAAGGGATACTGAAGCCTTACTCAAGGAGTAAGCAATTGGATAGTTTCAAGATTCTAACAGATATACTTTATTCGATCAATCACACTTAATTCTTGCTAGTTAATACCTACATCGACACCCTTCTTAAGACGCTACCGCATAAACCACTAAGACCCCTGAAACGTATTTTCTGCACTTGCTCAATTCCGAGTATTTCGCCATTAATATATTTTAGTCTGTCACAATTGGTGCCGACTAGCAGGAAATCAATTGACACCTCGACCGATTTGTTACCTATATTGCATAACCGAACTTGCCGAAACCTATAGTGGAAGACAAAAGCAAGAACGGCACTACCACCACCACCACCTGCATTACTACAACTACCTAGGAGAAGACTTTAAGAGGATGAAGAAATCATGACAGACAGACTACCTACCTTTTACGGATATACTAAGGAATATATTCGAGAATTCCTAGATGATTTGGAAAGCTACTTTGCAGCCAAAGGAATGGTCAGCACCCAATGGTTGCCTATCCTGGCTGCCCAACTTAGAGGACCTGCAAGAGAAGCCTACCATGTGGCTTTAACAGATGTAGCAGCCACCGGACTAGGAGGATTAATCCTCGCAGCTACAGCAGCAGCTGGAAATAACCCCCCCGCCGCAGCATTAGCCACCGCTCATTAGGATGTTACAAGAGCTTGGTTAGAGGAGAAGTACTTTACCGAACAGAAGCGAGAATCAATCAAGGAACAGTTATTTAACATGAAGATGTCAATCAATCAGTGCTCGGAAGATTGGGTAACTACCATTGATCAGTACATGCAACTCTGTGGAGAAACCAGCCAGGTTGTACGAGAAATGGTGTTCATGAATGGCTTACCCGCAGATCTCCAATGCCATATCAAGAGGTTTGGTCCTTGAAGTATGGAAGAGAAAGTCAGGATGGCACAGGCCTTTTGGGACACCGAAGTAGGACACTCAGCATCCTTATATGACAAGTTACCACAAGACTTACGCAGAAAATTCAGCACTGGAATACCCATAGTCCAAATGGTATCTGCATCAACCAAACCACCTGAGGAGAATACTATCAAACCGACAGTCATGGCAAAAACAGGAAAGACAACTCATGAGGATGAAATGGAGAAGATTACCAAGATGTTTTCAGAAATGACAGCACATATAGCCGATCTTGAAGCTAAGGTGATCTGCCAGAATAAGCAACCGAGAGGAACCTTTGTAGCTGAAGAATGTAATAAGACCGAGATAAACTGCTTCCTCTGCGGAAGACGTGGTCACTTTGCCAAGGATTGCCGAACTAGGAGTTGGAAGGAAGGACGAGAGAGAGAGGAAGTAAAGAAAGCCGACCATGCCAATGTAGTGCAAGAAATCGAAGAAGAAGATGAAGAATTCAGCAAAGAATACCTGGAAGCCTACCCTGTCGAAGCAGTTAGCCACACCACCACTAGGAAGACTCCCTACCCAAGGAAGAAGCCGATCTAGGAACCTGAGGTTGTCATCGAGAAGCCCAAGAAGCCAACACAGAGACAACAGCTGAATGAAGATCAATGGGACAAAGCCTTCAAACAGATAATGCAATCCGGCGAGACAGTTACTTCGACTACTGGAGATAAAGAAATGACGGATCAGGAAGAGAACAAGGAAAAGAAGCCTAAGAAAGTTAGAGAATTCGAATATAACCTGTGGAAGGATATTGCCAGCCAAAAGGCCAACATTACCTTTAAACAACTCTTCCAGATCGCACCATCGACGAAGCAAAAGGTGAAGACTCAGATTACGGAAACCAAACCAACCATCCGATTCGAGGAAGTCAACACCGCCGAAGAACAAGAGGAGCGAACCTATACCTCATCCGCCTATGCACAATGCAACATTGGAGGATTAGCATGCTCAGTTATTATTGACACTGGAGCAGGAGTCAGCATCATTGCCAAGCATTTCCTAGATTGCCTAGGATGGGATATTGACGAACCCGCTACCTCTACCTTGGTCGTCGCAAGCGGAAAAAGCAGTGTACCTTTAGGAGTACTCTGAGAAGTACCAGTCCAGTTTGGAACAGAAATAATTCCCATCAGAATGGTGGTCACCGACACACAATCCTACAATGCCATCTTAGGCAACAGCTGGTTGAAGAAAGCCAAAGCTAGAATTGACCTGGACATATAGAGATTAATCTTCGTCAACCATGGAAAGAAGTTCAGCGTACCTCTGGATATTCAGAAAGGTGTAGTACCGAAACTTACTCAGAGACCAGAAGACGAAAGCAACACAGATGAAGAAATAACCTCCGGATAGGCGCACCTCAACTTAGTCGAAGAAGAAGAAGCGAATGTAGTAATCCATAGTGAATACCGCCGCCTGATGCCCTCGGAAAAGAACCAGTTGATTGAGTACAATATGAGAAACACTCGATGCCCATTCTGTGAGCAATGTATCTATTGTGCTGAGATGATGTGCACTTGCAGTGATATGAAGTTGATACCTTATCAAGATACCTTGGAGATGTACTTGCTGACAGAAAAGAAAATCAGAAAACCAAGATTGTCACAGACCCGCCAAAGGACTCCACCCTCAATGAATTATGGGCTGTATAATGGAAAGAACCCTCACCCATTTGCAGACAATACTGGAGAAGTATAGGACTGTTTCTGGATGAATATTAGATACATCGGCAAAGGACATCTTTAGGGAAATCACAACACCTACCTGCAAGGATGCTATTGGGATGAAGTCAACCCCTATGACCTCTAGGAATGTGAAAACTGGGTCAGATATCCGGACGAACTATACGACATCAATTACCATGGGACTTGGAAGGAACGTTATGACCAAGAACAAGAACAGATGATATCTGAAGAGAATAAAGATGAGGAAGTACCTGAGGAATGGAGCAATGAAGTTTATACCACTCAGACAACCATTGAAGTCAGAGCCCTGTTTCAGGAAGATAATGAAGACGATGGACCTATCCTAATTGAAGAAAGTGACTCAGACTCGGAAGAAGAAATCATCGCACTTGAAGAAATAATTCACCCCGATGAACGTATTAGCATGCGCTATTGGTGGTGGAAGGACTTGTGGCAAAACCTACCCCTGGACACAACTCATGAACAGTGGAAGGAACCGAATATCCCCACCTTTGAAGAAGTATTTATGGTTGAAGAAAAGGATACAGCAACTTGAGTCAAGAAACTAACAGAAAGTGCAATTATACCAAAGAGAAAAACCGAAGGAGCCACAGGTTATGACCTGTATACAGATGAGGATTGTACTCTAGAACCAAAATCATCAGCCTTCATAAAAACCGGAATCACCATTGCCCTACCACTCAGACAATGTACGCAAGTATGGGCAAGAAGTGGACTCTACTGCAATTCTGGGATAGGAGCCTTCCCTGGATTAATAGACAAAGACTACAGAGGAGAAATCGAGGTTGGACTAGTTAACCATAACTACAGTCAATTCAAGGTATACTAAGGCGATCGAATTACTCAGATGGTGATCATCAAATGTGAACAACAACCTTTGAAGGGAGTGGAAAACTTAGAAGAAACATGACGTGGAAGGAAGGGATTTGGATCAACTGGACAAGCAAATGTAATAATGAAAAGACTGGATGACCAGGAGAGTGCCAAGAAGCACATCAACTCCCTCAACGAAAACCTGTTACCGAATCAGAAGAAACAGTTACAAGACCTACTGAAGGAGTATGAGGATATTATCGCAATTAGTTTCAAAGACCTACCGGACCAAGCCTTCTTCATGCACCATATCGATACAGGAGACGCCAAACCGATCAAACAGGCACCCTACAGATTGCCAGCCAACTATCATGACTTTGTACGAAAGCATGTTCAAGAGCTATTGGAATCAGGAGTAATCGTACGATCAAAGAGCTCTTGGGCATCACCTATCAGCATAGTACCGAAGAAGGATGGACAGAGAATGGTTATCGACTATCGCAAATTGAACTCAGTCACCAAGAAGCATGTATACCCGATCCCGCACTCAGAAGACTTATAAAACATGTTGAAAAAGGCGCAAATCTACTCAACCTTGGATCTATGGGCAGGATATAACCAAATCGGAATGACGCCCGAAGCATAGGAGAAATCGGCATTTGTTACACCATTTGGACAGTACGAATTCACAAGAATGTCCTTTGGACTTTGCAACGCACCCGCCACCTTCCAGGCAGCAATGAACGAGATCTTCTATGATTTGATTGGACATGGAGTGATTGTGTACATCGACGACATCAACATTTATGCGAAAAACTTTGCAGAACACATAGTGATCTTGAAGGAAGTATTTAAACGACTTAGAAAGCATGGACTAAGGATCAAGCCAACAAAGTACTACTTTGGACAGAAGAAAATCGAATACCTCGGATTTATAATCGATGGAGGAGAAATCTGCCCGGACCCAAAGAAGACCGAGATCGTCAAGGCCTTTCCAATCCCGCAAGATAAGATGGCCTTACGAGGATTCTTAGGACTGGTCCAGTTCTATAAAAGGTTTATCCCGGGTTATTCTGAAATTGCCGCACCCCTGCACATGTTACAAAGAAAAGGAAGAGCATGGGAATGGATGTCAGCCGCACAAACTGCCTTCAACCTGATCAAGGAAGCGCTTACCCACGCACCAGTTATGGCAAGACCGGACCTCACAAAAGTATTCAAGTTGTATACAGATGCATTGTCATTCGGACTCGGAGCAATCCTGGCACAAGATGATAAAGACGGAGAGCATGTGATTGCTTACACAGGACGAGCCACCCATGGAGCGGAACCTTCCTATGGAGCCACCCAACTGGAATGCGTAGCAGTCGTTTGGGCCGTACAACACTTCCGCCACTTCCTGATTGGAAAACAGTTCACCCTGATAACAGACCACTCAGCTCTCAAATGGCTTTGGAATAAGTCAAATCTGACAGGAATGTATGCACGATGGCTGGCTATACTGCAGGAATATGACTTCACAACGCAATACAGAAAAGGACGGAATCATCAGAATGTGGACATCCTCTCACGCCTACCCCAATTTATCCGAGATTGACACCCCAAACCAAAAAGAATATACCTACCCAATAAACACTGAACTCTATAACGGATATTTGAATTACCTCAGTAACCTAACCTTTACTGGGATGACGAATGAAAACGATCAACGGCTTATACGAACAATGGTACTCAACTATTTTATCAAGAATAATATACTTTACCGACGACATTGAGGACAAATACGACTTGTAGTTCCTGAATACAAAAAGCAGATGGTACTTCAGGCCTCTCATGACCATCAGCTGGCAGGACACATGGGCGTAGACAACACATATCAACGACTATCAGAAAAATATTATTGGAAGAACATGTATGAAGACATTAGAGAATATATCAGGAGATGCGACACTTGCTAGAAGAGGCGCCGAGGAAAGGAAGTCGAGACCTTACAACCGATTATACCTGGAGGACCCTTCGAACATATTGGAATAGATATTGTTGGACTGCTACCAAGAACACTTAGAGGAAATCGATATATCGTAGTAGCAGTAGATTACCTGACCAAGTACCCCGAAGCAAGAGCCTTGCCCCTTGCAGATGCCCTTAATATTGTACCTTTTATCTATGAAGATATTATCTGCCACCATAGAATACCTTATGAAATAACCTCTGATCAAGGAACTGAATTCGTTAATGAATTTATACAGATATTGATGCAACACTTCGGGATCCGCCAGATAAAGACCACTGCCTACCACCCACAAGGAAATGGACTTACCGAACGGACAAATCAAACCATCAAGAACACAATTGCTAAAGTAGTACAATCACAAGGAGGAGATTGGGACTTGTATCTGCCTTCTGCCTTATTTGCGCTACAAACAATGAAACAGGAGACAACAAAGTTCACCCCTTTTAAGCTTGCTTACAGAAGAAAAGCTCATCAGCTGGTAGACCAAGTAATGACTATCCCGGAACCCAGCCACACCTCCTGGGAAATGCAAATCGAGCATCGTGTAACAAAGGAAATTCAAGAATTACACAATGTCCGAAACAAGGTGAGAGAATTTATTGCCATTGCACAAGACCGACAAAAGAAGAATTATGACAAGGAACACAAGGAAACCGAGAAATTAAAGATTGGTGACCAAGTCTTACTATACCGGAATATAGTAGAGTCTTCATGGTCAGCAAAATTGGACCCAAAATAGGAAGGACCATACTATATCGCCAGTATAAAAGGAACCACGTATCAGTTACGGAAAACGACAGGAACAATCTTACCCTATACTGTCCATCGAAACTGCCTCAAGAAATATCATGCCCCAATGGAACAACTTCCATGAAGTCCAAGTCAGCCTGATCGAGGCCTACTGACATATAGAACCTTTGGAAGACCTTGAGGAGATAGAAGGATCGACCTTACAGAAGACCTGATCAATTGTACGCAACATTCAAAGGAGACAACACCTGGCGCGAATCAATGAATAGAAGGAATACTACCGAATCGCACAACTCTGGGAGGAGGAAATTGAACATATCTGGAACCGGAAGGATAGAAAAATCTGTCAACGAGCCCTTAAAGGAGCACTCCCCACCTATACTGCAAAAATGGCTGATCGGATTTATCAACTATTCAAGCACAAGCCTAGTGCTTTGAACCACTTTCGGTGCAGTATGCACCAACTAAATCAACTGATACAGAATGATATGAAGGAGCTAGAGGAAGAGGTAAAACAGTTACAAAGAGATTTCTCCGAGTTAGAACTATACCTTGAAGTCTAACTCGCAGAAAGAAAGGAGATGTAATGGAACATTTTATGACGATATACAATTTGATCATGTGAGATCACAGTCATGTGACTTGTAACGTTGCTGAGACTTATAATGTTGCTGAGACTTGTAATGTTGCTGAGATCCGCAATCACACTATAACCTAAAATAGTATTTCGATCTGATATATTATTTTGTCGCCCAATTACATTATAACCTGATATATCATTTATATCTTAGCCAATCAATTTGTACCTTATATTTAGCCGAGCCAATCAGAAATTCAAGTAGTAACCTGGATAGCTGCCCGTATAGCACCTTGTAATTTCTTATAAATACCCTGCTCACAATTATCAATAAAATTCAGACTGCAACAAGCTAAGGAAGCTTACAACAGACAACCCAAGGGATACTGAAGCCTTACTCAAGGAGTAAGCAATTAGATAGTTTTGAGATTCTAACAGATACACTTTATTTGATCAATCACACTTAATTCTTGCTAGTTAACACCTACATCGACACCCTTCTTAAGATGCTACCGTATAAACCGCTAAGACCTCTGAAACGTATTTTCTGCACTTGCTCAATTCCGAGTATTTCGCCGTTAATATATTTTAGTCTGTTACAGTATAAATTGATTAGCTAAGATATAATAAAATGATATATTAAGTTATAATATAATTGGGTAGCAAACTAATATATTAGATTGAAATACTATTTTAGGTTATAACATAATTGCAGATCTCAATAATACTTCAGATCTCAATAACACTTTAAGTCTCAGTATTATTGCGAGTTACATAACTGTGATCTTATATGATCAAATTATATGTTGTTACAAAATGTTCTGTTACAATATATTACTGTAAAATTTGTTAATTAGTAGAGATCTAAAGCCTTGTTATATAGGAATATTTAGATATCCTAGTTAGGCTATGCTAGCTATTTGAGCTACTACTAAAGTTATATCTTACTATTGTGACGGACTAAAATATATTAACAGCGAAATACTCTGATATTGAGTAAGTGCAGAAAATATGTTTCAGGGGTCTTAGCGGTTTATGCGGTAGCGTCTTAAGAAGGGTGTCGATGTAGGTGTTAACTAGCAAGAATTAAGTGTGATCGATTGAATAAAGTGTATCTGGTAGAATCTCGA
>RBNK01000202.1:0-33507 GCA_003990785.1 Endogone sp. FLAS-F59071 | reverse complement strand
GGTATTGTTATAAAGGGGGAAAGAAAGAAAGGAGACGTAGAAGCTCATTGGTAAAATTTTTGATAAATACGACAACTTGTATAAAATACCCGCAACCTTTCTTTCAACTCCACATTTACATGTGGGTGATTATTTTTTATCAGGCGTCATGATGCAAGAAATATGACTTCTACTTTCATCAATGGTCCGTCTTCAAAAATAATAGCCTATTATAAATATACATTCATGTGGTAGCTTATTTTTATTTTTATTTTTATTTTTTTCCTACCTACTAACAATAGCAATCGAAACTGAAACAGACCGGGATGGTATCATTTTCTATCTTAAAACATGCCAATGCCCAGAATTGTTTTTATGTGCAAACCTTCAAAAGACAGTGCAGTCATTTTATAATGGCATAGTCATTTTATAACGGTGCAGTCGTTTTATAGATTTTATTGAGGCTACCGAGGCTACCGCTACCAAGGCTACTTAGCGGGCAACATTCTAACATTCTGAGTGCAACTGCTGGCAATAAGGTGAACGAGTCATGCGTAGGCCTCTGAGGTGTTGTGGTCCGTCGGGTCGAATTACTGAGGCCAGGTGTTGTTTTACCATTACCGAGGCTACCGCTATTGAGGAGCCCGGGTCTAAGATATGTAATAAAATAACTATAACACTAAAACACTAAACGCCGGATGCCTGTAGGTCTCGCCGCTGAGACGTCGTGTGTACAGAAAACGTTAAGAACTTTCTTAGGTCAATGACAATATTTTCCGATGCGTATGCCTTACTGCCAGCCGCTTTGCTGCAATTCAGGGTTTACTATATTTTACAAAGATATTTCAAAGCCAAGAACGAACTAATGAAATAGAGGGGGGTATTTATACAAATGGTCGGGCGTAGATTCAACCCGAAACTGATTGACGAATAGAATAAAATAAAATGGGGCAAATCGCGAGATGTACTGCACAACCGTTGGGATTCAACGACTGCTTGGTTTCGAAGAAGAAGATCTCAAAAAAAAGTGAACTATGTGTTTGATTCGGGGATTAGAGAACGCGCGCGCAATTTTGTTATGGCGTCGGGGAGCCTCATCGTACTTGTTCTGACTCCTATAAAGCTCCGCCAGATTGTTCAGAGTCAGCACAGTGTCCGGGTGCTTTGATCCCAACGACTTTTCTCTGATCGCCAGTGATCGTTTGTACAGCGGCTCGGCCTCGTCGTACTTGCACTGACTCCTATAAAGCTCCGACAGATTGTTCAGTGACATAGCGGTATCTGGGTGCTCTGATCCCAATGACATTTCGTAGATCGCCAGTGACCGTTTGTACAGCAGCTCGGCCTCGTCGTACTTGCCCCGGTTTTTGTAGAGTACAGCCAAATTGTTCAGTGACTGCGCAGTGTCTGGGTGCTCTGATCCCAATGACTTTTCGCGGATCGCCAGCGACCGTTTGTACAGCGGCTCGGCCTCGTCGTACTTGCTCTGACTCCTATAAAGCTCCGCCAGATTGTTCAGTGACTTCGCAGTGTCTGGGTGCTCTGATCCCAATGACTTTTCGCGGATCGCCAGCGACCGTTTGTACAGCGGCTCGGCCTCGTCGTACTTGCCCTGGTTAAAGTAGAGTATAGCCAAATTGTTCAGTGACTGCGCAGTGTCTGGGTGCTCTGATCCCAATGACTTTTCGCGGATCGCCAGCGACCGTTTGTACAGCGGCTCGGCCTCGTCGTACTTGCCCCGGTTAAAGTAGAGTATAGCCAAATTGTTCAGTGACTGCGCAGTGTCTGGGTGCTCTGATCCCAATGACTTTTCGCGGATCGCCAGCGACCGTTTGTCCAGCGGCTCAGCCTTGTCATATTTGGCCTGATAGTAGTAAAGCGATGCATGATTCATCAATGACCTCACAATGCGCCAATCATCTTCGCCATAAGTTGCCTCTGAAACAAGCCTGGAAAATTGCACGAGTTCTTCGATGCCAGAATATCTCCCGTGTTTGAGAAGGTACCAATTTACTCGGTCTAGCAGCAAGCTAAAGTCTTTAGATTTGAATGGTCTCTGGCTGGGGATGTCGAGCATTGTAACAAAATGACGTATGTGGGAAAGATAGGCATCCATGATCCTATGAGTGCAAAGAGTATATATGGCAGAGTCATCAAACTGTGCATCTTTGTTAAGTGCGGTAGCGAGATTATATGCCCAGTGTAACCTTTGATCACTTTTCATTGTGTCATAAATGACTTTTTGAACGAGACGGTGGATCGTTAGCACATCATTTGCTGGGTTCTCCTCGCCATCTTCAGTATCCAGACATGTTCTTGTCACAAAGGAAAACTTGACAAGCACAGCAACAGCTTCTCGAATGGCTTTCCAAGACTGCTTTCTGTCCTGCTCACTTGTCGATGAGTCAGAGAAAGGCAATACAAGCTCCAGAATTGAGTATTGATTTTTAAAAAGACATATGGGGATATTCTCTGGTTGAAGAAATGTACAGGCCTGGAGGATTTGTACTGCAATGAGATTTTCAGCTTGAACTCGTTCCAAGGAAAGCTGCCAGACTGTTGCGATGGTGTGTTTATATTGACTCAAGTTATCGTAATTGCTGTACTTGAATAATTCAGCACGTTCATTCATATCTTTGAGCATACTTAGATACTCTCCAAACGAGATCAGCGTGTTTTCAAGATAGGCGCGTGCGAGATCGATTGCAAGCGGCATGAAATCGAGCTCCATAACAATTTCTCGAGCAAGCTTTAATTTTGGACTTTCCTCTTCAATCAAATTCAGTTGTGAAACACCAAGGAGGAGGAGTGCTTCCTCTTCTTGCATCTTGTCAACAGGAATCATCATTGCTAATCTTGAAGGGACTGGTTCACGAGTTGTGAGGATAATATCGCCTCCGATACGAGGCAAAAGTTTAAACACATCAATAGACATTGTGTCATCAGCATTGTTCAGAAGAAGTAGCCACTTTGGTGTCGTCTGGAACCAGGAGTGCACCCAGTCAACAACCTTGCTCTCCGAGTCACTTCCCTTTGTACTCTCCTCATCGAGGCCCAGATTGATGGCCAGGTTGCGAAACGAGTCGATTGCCGTGTTCCAGCTGTCAACCTCCAGCCAGAAAATAAATTCATACGCAGAGCGATGGAGGTAGCAGTATTGGAGCATCAGTTGAGTCTTGCCCATACCTCCCAGACCTCGAAGAGCCAAAAGTCGACATCCTTTTGAAGGAGAGCTGAGTGCGACCTCCATATTCGTCAAGATTCCAGGGCGATTGACAAAGTCGTGGTTCTCGGCAGGGACACCATAGAAGCGATATTTGACAGGGTCTTTGACCTGGGCAGCTTGAGTGGGATTTATTTGTACATGTACATTATATTCTGCAGAAGGATATCAAAGAATTTTAGAAGCTTTTGTTTTTCGAAAAAAAAGAGAATAGCCTTTTGATTCTGTGCGCAACCACGTTAATATGAAGCAGAAGGAAAAGGTCTAAAGCTTACCTAAGCGAGTATTATCTCCAAAAGAAGAGCCAATAATCGAATGTCCATGCTCAGTAGTGACCGATCCGTTTATCTCAACTTGATTTCCAGTGAGGTTGGCGGTCATCTTGAAACGGTTTGCAGGCTCACAAGCAACAATAATGCGTCGTATTTAATGCCCCCATTCCGATGGTCCAATGGATGCCCGGTTGTCTAATGTTCGTTCCAAATTCTGTCATTTTGTACGCAGCTGACTTGTATTGTGTAACCAAATCAACTTCGCACATTTAAGCCACGAACGCTTTTTCTAAAATTACATAGGAATAATAATGTTCCTTATTCAGCGCCGACAGTATGTTTATTTGTCCAGTTTGATGTCTGACGGTCCATAATTTTTTTTTTTTTTTTAAAAAAAAGGGGGGGCGTTAATGTCCCGATTTTATCCAGGTTAATCATTCGAGCGGTCTACCCGACTTTGATATTGATTACCCTCTAACTTTTCGCAGTCATTTTGCTGTAGGATTTAAGCATACGTTGCGTACCTCAGGACCTCAGGTACGCGATATCGTACCTGATATACGTGATATCGTACCTAGGTATGCGATGTACGCCGTTCCGGTTGTGATGTAAGTTCAAGCATGGGGAATGATCGGGGATACGTTCATCTTGTTCCTATGAGAAATACGTGGTTTTTTTGTTTTTTTTTTTTTTTTGTTGTTCTTTTCTCCAGGAAATAATTTCTTTCTTTAAAGGGTTACGACTTGCACCGGGTTTAAAGATACGCTTTGAAGCAGAAAAAGTTGAAATATCTTTTTTATAGCGCACATGTGTATCATGTCCGTAACGTCAAGAGCAAACCCGAAGAAAAAATCCTCAAACTCGTAGTGTTTTCGCAGCGAGACCCTAGTTTGGGTCTTTTTTTATTACCCCTCTGCCCTCTTCATGTGTAATAAAGCATTGATTTAGCACGAACGGGGACCCTTACCCTGTCAGCTGCTTTGTGGTGGACAATGAGGTTTGGCAACCGCAGCGCGATAGCGTTGGTGCGGTGGCGGGAGGACAAGACCTTCGCGGTGCGCTTGGAAGAGGAGACGTGCCTGGTGGTTGGGGGCACAGGAAGAGGGCGGGGAGGAGGATGAGGAAGAGGGCGGGGAGAAGGATGCGGAAGAGGTGGTCGGTAAGAGAGGAAACGGACCCGTGAAGAGGTCAGCAGGGATGACAGATGGGGTGGTAGAGGAGACGGAGGTTCGAGAAGGGCGGAGGGCCTAAGTGTCTGAGGGGAGGTGTGTAGAGAGAAGCATATCTTTTGTGAGTGTCCTAACTAATTAATTAATTATATAGAGAGAGAAGTGATGGTGTGTAAACGCTTTAAAATTGCGGTTAAGTTTTTTATTTCTTACTCAGAAAGTCAGGCTACTCTGAAAGCTGCTCCGCAAAACCGTTCTTCACAGAGAGAGGCCTCGTTCTCGTTGATGGTAACCAGGTTGCTCATTTTAAATGAAAGGGTGAATCTTTTTTTTTTTTTTTCTTTCCTTTGGCGTCGCACGTGTGACTCCTGGGTAGGCTGCTTACGAACTTCTATTTCCGTCGTTCTGTAAAAAGTTACAGAGATAGGATGGCGCTTGAGCACGCCTAAAGATTATATAAATTTATCTGTTAATTTACTAAATTTTTTTTTTCGAATTAATTATCTTGTTCTAGTAATAACATTTATTTCAATCCTATATCTAAGGTATATATTTTGGGACGTTTCATTCTAGCCTAGTATGGGGAAAAGCCACCAATTATGCTAAGAACAAATTTTATCAAAGTATTGTATACCAAGTCAGAAAATAAGCTCGGAATCAAGGGAAAAAAAAAAAAAGAGGAAGAAGACACATTGTCATCTCATTTTTTGGCGTCAGCCTTGGTGACTGTATGCAATATTTTCCGTGATAAGATTCTGCCAAATAGGCAAGCGATTTAAAGGCACATTTCAAAATTTATTCCATATCCCGAGTTAATGTCACTACAATTGTTACATCGATGGATATAATTACATAGATTTGAACATTTAGAACCCCTAATTGCTTTCAGTGATTACATCCTTCCATTGATTGCAAATCCACCGGCCAAGAACGCGCCACCTTAGGAAGAATGGGTCCAGAACGGGATATCCAAATCACTGAGATCGACGACGTAGTATGCAAAGTACGGCCCGCCGGAACTCGTGGCGGCGGCCCAGACATGGTGATTGTAGGTTTCTTGCGTGTAACTCTGCTGGGGTGACAGGGTATTGTAGAGGACGTAAGTGCCATTGAAGGCCACCCAGTAGATGTAGATATCGATGGTCGCCGCATTGATGAACGCGATATTTTTGCTCTTCTCGACAACTGAGGCGGTCTTGCAATTTTTAAGCGGGCAAGTGGGGGTAATTGTGTAGGCGCTGGAGAAGCTGCCCAAAATGCATAAGATGACCAGGACGAAGAGGAGGCGAGAAAAAGTGCGGGCGCTCATGGTTTATGTTTTGGTATATACTAGAGTGGGGCTTTGAAAATGTGAATCCTTATTGTTCGGGTTGTTTTTTTTTTTTTGTTCTTTTTTTTTTCGATTGACAGTTTGACCTGTCTTTATACCCGTTCAATGGTACCGTAGTATAAGGATTGCATGTTGAGTGACTGAGGCTTGAAATTCTGTGCGACAAGGGAACCACTACTCAAATAAGAAGCAAAGTTTCTTTCGGGCCTGCCGTTAACCCAATGAGGAGATCCGAGGGAAAAAATAAAAATTTATTTCGCAAAATTCTCATTCTAATCAGTGGGTTCGCAAAGCTGTATTGAAAGGCATTAACCAGAATCGAGTATTGCTTTACAGCCGTGGTGAAGATATATATTCAAGGTAGATAAGTATATGGTGGTCGACGTGCCCACACCAGCGAGTTGTGGTCTTGCCAGATTTTCTTGTGTTACGCGCGCCCTATACGTTTGGTCGACGCGACCGCCGGAAAATTGGAACGGTGAAGTTGCCTTTTTCATTCCTTCCGCCTCTTTAACAGAATTCTCTCCGTTCGTGCGTTGCCACAACAGTTTCTGTCAATTGGCAAACTGAAAGCAAGCAAGCTCTTTTCTATGACCCTAAAAGCTGGGCTGACAATGGTGGCTACTGTTAGCTTATTATATTCAAGAGGCGATGCTTTGACAATCGTCGGGGGACTTAAATTATCAATTTTTTACATTGTCCTTGTAAAAGAGTGAGACCCACGGAACACTCTGTAGCCTTGTAAGCTTGGTTACGGGCGGAAGCCACTTTACTCTTAGATACGGGCTCTTAGTTACGGGCGGAAGCCACTTTGCTCTTAGTTACCCATCGGGAGTTTTCTCAAATGGGATATCTGGGTTCCTGACTCTTACGGGTAACCATGGCTCAATTTTGACACTTTTTGATCTTCCTATACAATTTTGATCTTCGTACCCACGCGTCACTTTTCATTTTTTTTTTTTTTTTTTTTTTTTTTTTGTTCAGTTTGATATAATCATCATAGCCTTATAATCTGGCCAAGAAAAATAAAAAAAATAAAATAAAATAAAAAAAACGGATAGTAGAGAATAAATGGGCTTGTTCCCATTTTTTTAATTTTTATTTTCCCGGAATTGGTAAAATCTTTATGTGCAGAACTGTTACCGTAGTACCCTAATCCTGATCTACTGACAGATGCCTTATTTGCGCAAGTTCCTTAATACCTAATGAAAAAGAAGTCGCAAAAAAAAAAAAAGTATCAAGTCTTGATACAATGCACCGGATTGTGATCCCCGTTAAGGAATTGTTTACCTTCACCATAGTGACCAGGCCAATTCATTTATAGAAATTTGCATCTAACATAATAGGTGGTTTTTGAATTTTGCTTGTTGCCTCTTAGTTTTTTTTTTTTTTTTTACCGAGTTTCTTAGCTTCTCCACGAATCAATTTTTCTTAAATGTAACGAGCTTGTCCAGCGACACGGTTAGATAATATCAGAGTAAACAGAGAGGGGATTCCTGGTATACATATATTCTAAAAAAAAAGAGAGGTATTCAGTGTTTTATATAGCAACGGGTTCACTTTCGCTTGGTCAAATTCATTGGAGCGAATACCATCACTGAACATATAGTAGGGGTTGCTATGCGACAGCTTTGCTGACATCTCTTATTGACACGTGATCCCAAACAGGATATCTTAATATAGAACTTATTAATATATGGGGCGTGCTGCAACAAAGTGAACATATGACGTCACTCAAAGATTTTATTTTGCTCGTAACTTTTAATGATTTGATATCCCGTTCTTATTGAGAGAGGAAAATTTTTTGACGCGTTCGCTGGGAGGTAAAAATGTGCCATGTCCGATCGAAACTCTGGTTTATCGGGGCTAGCGCCAAGCTCGGCGTATTACGAATTGGTTCACTGGTTTGTCGAATACAGTGGAACGTGACTTGAAACACACATGATTTGGAACACAACGTGACTTGAAACACCCTTCACTCTAGGAACGGATTTCCTCATATGTAAATCTTATGAGTTGAGATACAAATACTACTCAAACACAAACACATTTTGCTTAGAACCAATATAACTAAAGTTTGATGAATTATAACACATTCTAAATTGGGATTTAAAAATAAGCTGGTTTCTATAATTTTTGACAAAATAAAAAATTATAGTAATTTTTGATAAAATAAAATTGACAAATTTGATAGACATCCAAATAATTTACAAGACTGCTCAACTGTCATTATTATTTTTTTCCTTACAATTCCCTATCCTTCTTTCCTAAATCCTTTCACTTATTTACACTATTCTTTCACTTACCTATATCATCAGAAAAATGGTTAATTAATCTATAAACTATTTTATTAAAAGCTGTAAACTATTTTACTAAAAGCTATGAACAAAATAGCCATAGATATGGATACTAGTCATAGACTATGACCTATTATTATTAAACAGCTGCAAACTACCCTAGAACTCCACTAGAACAGTATTATAAACCATAAACACCTCTAGAACAATATTACAAACTATAAACTAGCTAGAACAGCCTGCGAACAGTCTGAGAATAGCTTACAAGCATGGATGCTAGTCATAGACTATGAATTGAAAATAGTTTTCTGATGACTATTTTACTTATATATATTATATTACTTATCTATACTATTTCACTTATCTATATTATTTTACTTATCTATATTATTTTACTTATCTATACCATTTCACTTACTTATACTATTTCATTTATTTATACTATTTCACTTACCTACACTATTTTATTTACTTTTACTATTTCACTTGTTTATACTATTTTACTTGCTTATACTATTTTACTTATCTGCATTATTTTATTTACCTGTACCATATCTCCTTGCAAATCTTAGACAAACTTAACTCTTAAAGATAAAGTTAAAATTCTTAATGACTTAAAGAAAGTTAGAAAGATATAGCAAAGTGTTGTTAACTATTTTAATTTTAAATGCTCTGTTGTATGATATAAAAAGGTAAAAGATACTCTTCATACTACTGTAAAAGCTTAGGCTAAGATAGGAAGGCTAACCAAGTATATTTATATTCAAGTAAGGAAATAAGCATTTGTAGATAAGACAATAAATTATTGGTTTAATACAGTTTGAGCTTGTGGAGTAGTAGTCTCTAGTCAAATGCTTCAGTCAAAAGTAAAAACATTTTTTGATACTCTTAGAGAGATATCTTCAGAAAGTACTTCTGAAGATTTTATAGCTTCTATAGGATAGCTTATAGACTTTAAAGCTCAATATAACATTGCAAACTATAAATTTGAAGAAGAAGCAAACTCAGCTGACCTTACTATTATTGTTACTAGCTATGTAGAGTTTTAAAAGTATCTTGAAGATTGGAATTTAGAAAATATTTCAACTATAATAAAACTAGTCTCTTTTTTTATCTTGCATCAAATTCAACACTAGCTACAGGCTCAGTCAAAGATCAAAAAAAAAAAGATAAAGAGTAAATTACTATACTTTTTATTATAAATACAACTAGCTCTATTAAATATTACTCACTTGTTATTGATAAGAAATTCTTATAGTATTGCTTTTTTTTTATTATAGTATAAATTTAAATTATTTATTTTTAATCTATCTTATTTTTAATAAAGGAAAATTACAATACCTATAACACTTTCTAAAGAATATAAACTTAAAACTCCTTTTTGTTAACTATTAAACAAACTTAAAGGCCTAGATATACTTTGATATATAGATATTATATCTTTAAAAATGAAATGCTAAGCTTTCTAAGACTAAGACTAAAATTCTTCTTTTATATAATAATACTATTAATTATGTCAAAGTTTCTAATCTAGAATAGATTGTTGTTAAAGTACTATTAGCAAATGTAACTACACATCTTCAATCTATAGATACTGGAATTATTTGTATATTTAAAGCCTATTACTGAAAGCATATTCTCAATAAATAAGTTGATATGTTAAATATAGATATGAGTAGTAAGAAGCTTCAACTTAATATAAAGTAAGCAATTAATCATTTAGCTCAGGTATAATATATTTTCATTTATTTAAATATTTTATATTTGTATAATTATATACTAACCTTCTTTAATTAATTATATAAGTATAGGAGGATGTTGAACTATAGACTATAACTTACTGTTTTTGAAAAATAAGACTCTTTTCTATAAGTATTAGTGCAGACTTTAAGAGCTCATCTGACTCTTAAGCTATTTTTGAAAAATATAAGCAAACTTTAAATAAGCTTACAGAGCTTATTAAGTCAATTTCTCTTAAAACCTCTGATTATTATTCTCTTTCAGCAGACTAATATATTGATGCAGATAGTTGCAAACTTATTAAATTGAAGTTTTGCACTATTCTTGCAACCTTCCAAAATAAGTTCAATAGCAGTGCACACTCAAGATCTCTTTAAGAGCTAAAGATCTCACTCTCTTCTACATACATCAAGAGTGCTAAATCAACTATAAGTCTGAAAATCATAATTAATATTCTTATAAAGAAATAAAGTACTTTTTGATACCTTAGAAGCCTTGTGATATACTCAGAGATTCCTAAGTCTAACACAGATTAGTATTATCAGATACTTCCTTAAAGGTGGTTTAGAAGAAACCTCCTTATAACTTAGTAGTAGTGGTAATGAAAAACTATTATAATAATCAGAAACATACTACTAATATTTTCACAAAGGCCTAGAATTATTAATTCCTTTTTAGACACAATTGATGTACTCAGAGTGCTATTAAAAACACCATACATATCTTACTTCCAACAGCTAGAGAAGCTACGTATATACATCACAATACCTTTCAAGTAGACACAATATCAGCAACTGCTACAAAGCACTGATTCAACAACCATAGCTTATTTACAAGGTGAAACATATCTCAAACTCTACAATGAACTCTTAGAAAAATTCAAAAACCCTCTTACATAGAACCAAAGCCTACTTCAAAGCATTTCAAGATTTCCTCTATGAAAATATCAAAGGAGATCATAATATTGTTTCAATCACATGAGCTAAACATCATTTTACCAACCTTATATCTACTATATAAGGATATAATAATCAATGAATTATCAAAGAGTGGATCACTAACTCACTATTCAATTACTTAACACATTAAGGCACTATTTACTATCAGATTACAAATAGACTATTCAAGAAATTAGTAGTAGAAGATCTTATACAATTTGCTACAACAACACCATTAAGATCAACTGTACCTATTATACTACTATCTATTGAGGAACCTATCAACCTTATAACATCCATATTCTAACATATATCCAAACTGAGCAGACCAATTTTTCAATGTAAGTGACTTACATGAACTTGATACAACCATCTATTACAATACCAATACTGCATTTATTAAAGATACCGATACAACTGTTTGAAGAATTACTCTCAAAGCTGACATACTTGAAGAATCACAAAACCTTGACTCAGAAGACAAAATATTTGATTACAAAGCAAGAGAATATATCTAACATACTGACAGAAGAGAAAACAAACTTCTTACATTACCACTACTTGCACCAACTACATTCATTGATATAATAGCCAATGCTATAATTACTGTATTAACTATACAAGTAGTAGCCTTAACTGTACTTATAGAACAAGTAGCACAACTCAGCTAAATGACCAAAGCAGTCAACTTACAACCCTTTAATGGAAAAGCTAAAGAAGTTGCTGCATTTATATCAGCTATTGAAGCCAATTATAATGCCAACAGCTAGAATAATAATCAAGTACCAGACAATAGACTCACTAACAATATCAATTATACCTCTGAACAAGTATATACCAAGTCATATGCATAGGTTAACAAAATTGCTAGATTTCTCAGAAAATCAGCAGCAATCTAGTAGCAAAATCTGCCTAGGAAACCTCTGACCTGGCAAGATATAACTTGATAGCTGCAGGTTATGAAACACTATCAACCCCTTACAACTTAAACTACCTAGAAAACTACTAAAATGGCAAGATACAACTTTGATAGTAGCAACAACACTTAATATAATGAACATTCAACATTATTACAATTGCAACATAATCAATATTTGAAGAATATATACTACAAATATTTTATTAAGGCCTAAATTCTTTTGGAATACTTGCAATATACTCGGAGTAATACCAAAACATCTATATAAATCAGCAAGAAAACTATAATATCAAGGAGGAATGAAAACAATCACAATAAGGAGAGGTGTAGATGGACTTCAAAAGCAGGCGAACTTTGCTAATAGACTTCATAAAGACATGTCAATACAAGTAATCTTGAGAAGATGATACTATTGAAATTATTAGCTTATTATATCTCTCTCTCCCATCAATGATCGATGCTATGTCACTCAATTGTAGCTTAGATAATCTTTATCTATATCGACTAATCATATATTAGCATTAATAAATTCATGCATATTTAGCTTTTGAGCCATTGTACTCTTTTACCCTCAAAGAAAAATACATTTGGAGATCAAAACTTTAACAGGTTATAAGCCCCAGGCCACTCAAATTGCAGCTCGACAATCTGAGATCTATGCAATTATAGCAATTACAACTGCGATTACAGTAAGCATTTATTTAACATTGTAAACAATGTGTCAAACAACGTGATAAACAATGCAACAAATGACACCACAATAAAGCAATGTGATAAACAACATGTAATGATATAGTATTCAATAATGTAATACAATGAAATGGATAATCTATATACATTATTGTCAGCAACAAGATTGACAAGATTGCGATCTAAATCAAAAACAGACAACAGATATCAAACCCTTGATGATAATGAAGGATTGGATGGCAATCATCAGAGCAATATAGGATTTAGCCTCAATCGACAGGAACAGATGGCTACAATAATCAGAAATCAGGAAGATAAATTAGACATGCTGGCAACCCTATTGGGTAAATTGATGGTAAAAATCGACAAAACAAATGCATTACCTAGTGTGCCAATCAATCAGAATGCAGCTACAGAAGGCAACACACCATAAATACAAACACAATCACCATTACCAATAATATCAACAAAGCTTAACGATCTGGCGAAGGAGTACCTGAGATCGATCAACAAATTCGATAGGTCAGGAGGTATACCCAGACTGTTTGATTACTTTGATGCCATAGAGCAATTTATTACTAGTGCTGATCTATCAGTATAAAGGAGGAAGTTAATGCAGTGATCAGTAAAATTACAGGCAATGCTAGAATGTAGCTATAGAGGTACATGAACACATTGGAAGAATTTGATTCATGGAATGAGCTTAAAGAGGCTATGATGTAAAAATACAAACCAATAGAATAATTGTTACAAATGTGCGATAAGCTTGCGCTGATGAAGCAAAAGGGATCGATCAAAGATTATAATGATACGTTCAACCGAATTATAGCACAAATCGAAGATATGACTGACACAGAAGCTATACTGCAATATCTCTAGGGTCTAAGCTCCAGGTACCAGGAATTAATACTTGCATGGGAGAATATGCCAACAACGCTGAAGGCTTTACAACTCGTATATATCAGGTTCGACCCAGATAGTAAGCAGAAGCATGACAAAGCCTATGTGACAGACCGAGGTGGCTACCGAGGTGGCTACCGAGGTAGCAGTCATGGCAATCGAGGCGGAAGCGCTGGATGAGACTGAGGCTATAACAATAATAATGGAAACAATCGAGGAGGTTATCATAATGACAGAGGCAATCGAGGCGGTGATCACAGAGCCCATCGAGGTGGAAATTTTCAGGGATATCTTCGAAAATGTTATGTCTGTGAGGGAGAACACAGAATATTCCAATATAACAAATTCAACAATTGAGTAAAAACAGAAAAAGAAAAGGCTAAACTGAGAGCCAAAGCAAATCTGGTGATTGGCACCATCATCGATTCAGGTGCCATATAACATATGTTCAACCAATAGGAGATTTTTGAGATAGTGGCTAAGCACAACAGCTTGGTCATGTGTGCAGAGAACGAGAAGCTATATGCCATGCATGTTGGGACGATTGAGCTTGACAACGAGCTGAAATTATAGAACATTTTATATATACCAGAAATTACCAGAAATTTAATATCTGTGCAGGTATTGATATATAATAGAAATGACATAACCTTCAAAAGCGATGGATCAGTAATTAAAATCGGCATGGATTATGAGGAAATCAAAATCGGACAAGTCAATGGCGACCTATTTCATTTATCGACATCACCAGAGCTAGAAGCAAACATTGCCAATTCCAAGATTGATGACTATATACTATAACATTATCAGCTGAGCCATCTGGGCCGAAATACTCTACAATCAATCAACAAATTTGTCACAGAGCTCGGAGATGTGCGGCTGCCGACTGCACAAATCGAAATATGTGCTGGATGTAAATATGTGAAATCGCACTGCAAGCCTTTTGGATACGCGAAAAATCGATCGATGGAGCCTATCGGAAGGGTATACTCAGATCTGTATGGGCCGATGCCCATGCCATCAGTCAATGGAGCAAAATATATATTAACATTCATCGATAATACCACTTGCTATGTTACAATATATTTTATTGACAACAAAAGTGATACATTTGATCGATTCTGGGCATTCAAGGCATTCACTGAAATGCAATTGGGCTAAAAACTGAAGATTCTCCAGTCCAATGGATGGGGAGAGTATGTAAACACTGAGATGCGCAAATTTTTAATCAAAAATGGAATTCATCATGAAATGATGATGCCAGACATGCTGCAACAAAACAGTGTTACTGAATGATATAACCGAACATTGATAGAGTTGATCTGGGCTATTAAAATCACTGCCAACATACCTGACAAACTTTGGGCTGAACTTGCCACAAGTGCTACATATTTACACAACTGATTGCCAAAGCAAGCCAATAAGGAGAGTGCTTCACCATTTGAATTATGGCACAGTCACAAGCCTGATATCAGTAACTTATATGTCATATGGGCTGATGTATATATACATATTTGCAAAGGAAAAAGGTTGAAACTGGCGCCCTGATCCAAAAAGCTTAAAATGATTGGCTATTATGACGAAAAGAAGACATACAGGCTCTGGGATCCAACCAATAGAAAGATAGAGATTAGCCACGATGTCACATTTGATGAATCTATTATATTAAAATCTCTAACAATCGTCAACCCAGAAGATCAAGAATATGTCATTGAAGCGATCATTAGAGAATGCAAGATTGATAAAAAAAGGCAATATCTAGTAAAATGGCTAGGCTATGACAATGATAATAACAATACCTAGGAGCCAATCGAACAATTGATAGACACTGAAGCCCTACAAATTTAGTAAGATCACATGCCAGAAGCTAATTTAATTGAATTGACTAATGACCCAATGACCTACAAGGAAGCAATTTCTCTGCCTGATGCAAAGCTTTGGCAGGAAGTGATCAATCAAGAGCTTAAATCACTTAAGAATAATGATATGTGGACGATTGTACCTAAGGTACCTGTGGGATGCAAGCCGATTAGATGTAGATGGGTATTTAAAAAGAAGCTCAACACTGATGGATCGGTTGCCAGGTACAAGGCGAGATTAGTTACCAAGGGATATTCACAACAGCAAGGAATTAATTATGATGAAACATTTGCTCCCATGGTGAAATTCACATCGATCAGGGCACTTTTATTGATCGGTATAGTCCTAAACTTAGAAATTTACCAAATGGATATAAAAACTGCATTCCTAAATAACAATCTTGATAAGAAAATCTATATAATGGTACCTGAAGGAATTGACTAATTGGAGCTGTTACCAAGAGCTGTGTGTAAGCTTAATTGATCATTGTATAAACTAAAACAATCACCTCGTATGTGGAATCAGAAGATTGACAACTACCTCAGCTAATCAAATTTTACAAGACTACAATCAGATCACAGCATTTATCTAAGAAGAAGACAAGATGATCAATTGCTAATAATTATTGCCATATATGTTGACGATCTACTAATTCTGGCTAATTTTATGGAAACGATGAATAAATTCAAGGTGGAGCTTAGCAACGCATTTGATATGATGGACTGTAGTGAAATTAAACATTTTCTAGGTATTCGAGTCATGCGTGATCGAAAAACACACACAATTACAATTGATCAAAGTCACTTTGCCAATCAAATCATTACAAGATTTAACATGATGGATGCCAAGCCAATCAGTATACCCCTTGATCCATCTATTCAACTCAAAGCTGAAGGGAGAAAATCCACAGACCAAAATCTATTTAGACAAATGATCAGTAGCATAATATACCTGATGATTGGGACGAGACCTGATCTAGCTGCTGCTGTTAGCATCATCAGTTAATTTTCAGTCAATCCAATGCAAGAACATCACTATGTCCTCAAATGATTATTAAGATATATTAAAGGAACAGCTAATTATAAGCTGTGCCTTAGATACAATTAGGATCTAAAGCTGATCGGTTTCAGTGATGCTAACTGGGGAGGAGACATTAATATACGATGATCAACCACGGGCTATATTTTCAACCTATCAGGGGGAGCCATCAGCTGGTCAAGCAAGCACCAACCAACCATTGCCCTATCATCAACTGAAGCAGAATATATAGCATTAGCATATGTGATGAGAGAAGCCATTTGGCTACACACCCTATTGGATGAGCTAGGATATTTGTAAAATTGTGTGACAACCTTATTTGAAGACAACCAATCAGCAATTGCCCTTGCCAAAAACCTAATTAATCATGCTCGATCAAAGCATATTGACATTCAGCATCACTTTATTTGAGAGAAAGTTGAATTAAAAGTGATAGATATCATTTACATAGCAACAGATGAAATGATCACTGATGCATTAATCAAGCCACTTGTGTGACCCAGACTTGAAATGTTGATTACAAAAATGGGCTTATGTAACTAACCGTTTTCTCTTTCAAAAACTTTTATTTCCTTTATTATGTCATTCTTATCACTCAAGTAGTATTTTACATATAGTTATTTGCAGTAAATATACTTTATGGATACCATTCGTAATGTACAGTTGAACATTTTATTTTTGTTTTATTTATCAAGATATGTTAAGCAGGGGGAGTATTGAAATTATTAGCTTATTATATCTCTCTCTTCCATCAACAATCAATGCTATGTCACTCAATCATAGCTTAGACAATCTTTGTCTGTATTGACCAATCATATATTAGTATTAATAAATACATGCATATTTGGCTTTTGAGCCATTGTGCTCTTTTACCCCTAAAGAAAAACACATTCAGAGATCAAAACTTTAACAGATACAAATCATTCATTAGAGATATAGATTACCAAATCAGTATTGATAGAAATACTCTGGAGCAATAAGTGCCAGCCAATACAACAATAATAGCCAAGAAAAAAAATTAATGAATAATCACCAATGAAATAAATTACCAGCAATTGAAACAATAGTTACAAAACACTTAGACAATCACCACATTAAACTAAATAGAATCAACACTATATAAGAAAAACAACTTGCAGAATACTAAATAACTTTCTTATAGAAATAGTATAGATGCTATTTTCCCAAGAGGGGAAGAGTTGTAAGAGTGATTAATTTAGACATTACAAATAATCACTACTGTGCTGCAATAATACTTAAAATATTCTGATTATATAATCTATACTGTGGATTCCATCAATACTGTAGATACCATCAATACTGTAGATACCATCTACACTGCTGAAATTATTAACACTGTGGATACCATCTATACTACCGAAATTATCAACACTGTAGATATCATCTATACTGCTGAAATTATCAACATTATGAATATCATCCACACTGCTGAAATCATCAACACTGTTGATATCAAAGATTATAGTTAGCTTATATTATCAATCTTAGCTTTTCAATTTTGTATAAATATCTCTCAATTCTTTATTCAATTAACTTCAGTCTTCAAGTTTAATCAGTCAAATCTTATCAACTCCTCTCTTAAAACAACCCCTTACACACAATACATCAATCCAATATAACTCTCTACTCAAGCCAAAACCTCAAGAGGTTCACATGATGCAGATAGTTGTAAACTTATTAAATTGAAGTTTTGTACTATTCTTGCAACCTTTTGAAATAAGTTCAATAGCAATGCACACTTAAGATCTCTTTGAGAGCTAAAGATCTCACTCCCTTCTATATATATCAAGAGTGCTAAATAGACTATAAGTCTGAAAATTATAATTAATATCTTTATAAAGAAACAAAATACTTTCGATACCTTAGAAACCTTATGATATACTCAGAGATTTCTAAGTCCAATGCAAATTAATATCATCAAATGCTTCCTCAAAGGCAGTTTAGAAAAAACCCCCTTACAATATACCAATTTCAAAAAGCTTAATAATATTACTAAGGGAGATACCTTTCCAATACCAAGAATCAATAACACCTTTTCAAAAATACTAGTTTATGCGAGTCTTTATATAACCCTCAATAAAACTAGTAAATATTATTAGATGGAACTTGATGAGGAATTGTAATAAATTGCCTCCTTTATAACCCTACAAGATTATTAGAAATATTTATAAATACTGTTTGGACTTAAGAATACCCTAGCAAGTTTTTAAAAGATGATAATCAAGATATTCAGAAACCTCATAGGAAAAATACTACTGGTTTATATCAATGATATTACAATATTTATGGTAACATTCCCAGATTACATCAAGGCATTATGTAAAGTATTTAACTAAATAAGAACTGAAGATCTTTATTTAAAATCAAAGAAGTATACATTTGCTAATGAAAAAGTTATAATACTTAGATATATTATTGACAAAGAAGGAATTTGAACTGACCTAGCCTATCAGAAAAATAGTTAATTAATTCACAAACTATTTTATTAAGAGCTATGAACAAAATAGTTATAAATATAGATGCTAGTTATAGACTATAAACTATTATTAGTAAACAGCTACAAACAGCTGCAAACTACTCTAGAACTCCACTAGAACAATATCATGAACCATGAACTAGCTAGAACAGTCTGCAAACAGCCTGCAAACAGCTTACAAGTATAGATGCTAGTCATAGACTACAAACTGAAAATAGTTTCCTAATATCAAAGTGGAAGCTATTATTAAATTCAAATGACCTATAAACTAAACAGAGATGCATGCCTTTCTAGGACTAGCCTTATACTACCAACAATATATACAAAATTTTGTAAGTCTAGCTAAACTCTGTATACAACCTTAATGAAAAGCTACAATTAGATGGAAATCAATAAAAAACAAAGTAAACTTGAACAGGAGATACTCAATATATTGAAGAAGGCTTTAGCAACTGCTCCCATACTAGCAAAACCAAACTGGACCAAGCTTTTCAAGTTATATACAGATGCAAGTATAGTAGAAGTAGATGCAATCTTTTTTTAAGATAATATTAAAGATCTAGAATGAGTAATTTGTTATGCAAGTAAAGGAACTTACAGTGCTAAGAAGAATTATAAGTTAACTAAATTAGAGTGTCTTGCAGTTATATAGGCAGTTAAGTGGTTTAGGTATTATCTCATTAGACAATATTTTAAAGTCATTACAGACTATTTAGCACTCAAATAGTTGTTTAACAAACTTGATCCAAGTAGAATATATATATATTAGATTATAATGCTTTAAGAATATAACTTCACAGTGAAATTCAGAAAAGAAAAGATGAACCAGAATGTTGATGCACTTAGTAGGATACTATTATTGGATACTCAAGGTGAGGTATAGTAATGAATGCAATACTATACTACAATCTGGTGATTTGGTTAATAAGGAAAGAAATCAGAAAGGATATAAAGGATTGGATAAAGAACATTTTATTAACTACAAGCAGACAGTATGAAGTTTAGAATAATTTATTATATCATAAAAAGGAGGGATATATTATTCCAGTAATTTAGAAAAAGGACATATCAAACATTTTATCATTAGCATATAATCATCTATTATCTGGATACATAGGCTAGGACAATACTCTATATCAGCTAAGATATACAGCATGATAACTTGAAATGTAAGACAATATAACTAACTTCATACAAAACTGCAACATATGCCAAAAACAAGCAAGAGCAAAAGATATACTCTGAGCTGCTTTTACAACTATCAAGGCTGAGCCATTTTTGCATATTAGGATAGACATCATAGAACCTATGCCAATAACATTAATGGGAAAGAGATATATTATCTTAGCAGTCAATTTCTTTATAAAATATCCAGAAGCAATAGCAGTTGAAGATACAGATGCATAAATAGTAGCTAAGTTTCTATATACTGATATTATCTGTAGATAAGGAGTACTGAAGGAAATACCCAGTGACTGAGGTATAGAGTTTTTGAATAAGCTAATTAGAGAACTTGAGTGAACTTACTATATCAAGCATATCCGAACAATGTTGTACCACTTATAAGGAAATAGTTAAACTAAATATACTAACTAGATAGTTAAGAATATTCTGGTAAAAATTATTGATCAAGAAGCATCATGAGATTATTATCTTGATAGCACCTTTTTTGTGGTCCAAACCATTTGTCAGGTATCAACAAAGTTCAGCCCCTTTAAACTTATATATAGGAGATTGTTAAACCGAAAATTTCACTATTTGGAAAAAGACATCAGAATGTATAATGATTATTTATAGACTTATGTTGCATGAGATATCAGTAGGTTACAATTAATCTGAAAGAAAGCATCCATGTTTATTAACAAGATACAGAAGAGACAACAGATAAACCAAAATAGGAAGGTAAATGTAGCTCCCTTATATATTAGAGATCAAGTCCTCATATACCAAAATATTATAGAATCATTATAGTTGGCTAAATTACAACCAAAATAAGAAGGACTATACTATATACAAGCTATATAAGAGAGTATAATTTAGCTTAGAAGAATCAATAGTTCTATTCTCTCTACTCCTGTTTATCAAAGCAAGGTTAAGGTCTACTATACTCAACAAATGCAGCTCAAAGAAGGATATAGAAAAAGTGATAAAAGAGATACTGATAAAGAGATCTGAAACTATCAACTGGACACCCCTCAATTAAGAGGAAGACTTTGAAAAACTTTTTCTGCTTAGCCAGCAGTACTATAAATAGTTATACTACTAAAATTGCACAACTGATACTATAATCTGGTTCAATCAAGGTCAAGCTCGAAGCCTGCATCACAAAAATAGAAAGCAAGAAGTACTACTATCCAAGTTTATGAAAGATATGGTTGATAAGATCTATGCACTTTTTCTGAGCTACGAATAGCTTCTTTTAAGATTCTATAGAAGAACTGTTGATATTTCTAAATGGACTCTTGCTGAAATTGCACAAATCTGTTAAGCTATAGAGGAAGAAATTGCCCTGTTACCCTTTAGTTTTAAGGATGAAACCTTCCCAGTTGAGCCCTCAGATGTGATAACTAACCCTCAAATTACCTAATTTTTATGAATTTAGTACTATGCTTGATTTAGAAGTTACCATAACCTTCCATCCCCTTCCCTTTTTAGTTATTAAAAACTTTTATTTCTGCTTGATAACTTTTATTTCTGCTTGATGACTTTTATTTCTGCAAAATACTATTACCAAAGTTATTATACATTATTCACAATGATTGGATTGTATTTTCATAACAAAGTCTTTATTAGTTATTTTTTAGTTCCTTCAATTTTGTATAAATATCTCCTCTATTTCTCTTTAATAAATCAGTTTGCACAGAGTCTTGAAATATCTCAATATCAGTCATACAGTGTGTATAATCTATAAACCTCAGCACGTGACTGCAAACTTTAAAGTGCCAAATTTTTCAAAAAACCTCGATACTATAGATCTATTTAGGAAATCGCAGTCACATTGGAGGCTTAGTCGTGAATTATAAAAAATATACACTATTATAAAAATATATGTGGTCATGTGACATTTCATGTGACATTTCATGTGACTGTGCACCAAATTTTTGACTGAACATAATAAAAAATTGCTCTTTTCAAAGCCTATCAGAAAAAGAATAAAAATAGTTATTAAAAATCTAACTTCATAGAATTATAGAGAATCAACTAAAGATTGATTCTATGAAGTTCTTTTTTAAAAATATTTTTTCCTCATAAAGTAGATATCCCTCAAAATTTACTGAGGTTTATAGGTTGTACGCACTGTAGTAAAGTCTGAAGAGCATAGTACATTTAGCTGTAGTAAGGATACACAAAGGGAGATATTGCATCTGATACTCTGAGTATTCTCAATAAATAAACAACTGATTATTAGTACATTTGTCATAATATTATTAAATATTTAGTAAATTAAATATTATAAAAAGATATTTCTAAAATTATATTTAAAAAATAATATCTAATTAAATATTCTCTATGTTTTTTCTATATCTAGTACCTAGATATAATAGGATACTATAATAAATGTACTAATAATTAGTCATTCCATATGTGTTAAGAATGCTCAGAATTATGGATATGATATCTTCTTTTATATATTCTTACTACCAGTTACGTATATACTATACTATTCAGACTTTACTATAATTGATATTAAGATATTCCAAGACTTTGTGCAAACTGATTTATTTAGATAGAAATAGAGAGGGTATTTATATAAATTTGAAAGACTAAAAAATAAATAAGAAAAGCTTCACTATAAAAACATAATCTAATTGTTATGAAGAATATATAATAACTCTAGTGGCAATGTTTTATAGAAATAAAAGTTGTCAAGCAGAAATAAAAGTTGTTAAGTAGAAATAAAAGTTATCAAGCAGAAATAAAAGTTATCAATAACTAAAAATGGAAGATGACAGAAGGTCGCAGTAACTTCAAATTGAGTGTAGTAGCAAATTTATAAAAATCAGGCAATTTAGGAGTTGGTTATTATAATACTAGGTTCTAATTTTGTGATAAGTATATAATATTATTTTATTATAATACAATAAAACATATTGATAAAAGATGTGTTTTAACTCTATTGAAATACAACTAAGTTAAAATATATAATATACTAATATTAATATTATGTTTCAAGTTATGTTCTACTATAATGAAGTAAATAATGCCCATATTAGAAAAATATTTTCAGTTCATAGTCTATAACTAGCATCTATACTTATAGGCTATTTGCAGGCTGTTTGCAGGCTATTCTAGCTAGTTTGTGGTTCATGATATTGTTCTAGCAGAGTTCTAAGGTAGTTCATGGCTATTTACAGCTGTTTGTCAATAATAGTTTATAGTCTATAACTAGCATCTATGTTCATAGCTATTTTATTCATAGCTCTTAGTAAAATAGTTTGCAGCTCTTAGTAAAATAGTTTATAAATTAATTAACTATTTTTCTAATATAATAAAGGTTTCAAACTTAAGTAAAAGCTGAAATTATAATTACCTACTAAGTATATAAATCCATCTGCTAACCTTCTAAGCATAAGTATTAATGAACATGATTTTCTTTCTACCTATGCAAATTGTTTTGCTTATTCTATTATTCTGTATATTGCTCATTAGTTTAGAAGACTAATACTTACATAAGATACTTAAATCATTAACAATATATAGGGTAAGTGTGCATTATCTGATCTCCTTTCTAACATTACTCAATCTCCTCTAAATTATTATTACTTCTATCTATCCTACAAAAGTATAGAAAGAAACCAATAAAATGTATCACTACTATGAATCAAGGATCTAGCTCTAAAAAGCAGTATATTTCTTTTAAATTGCTAGATACTAACCTGATGAGTTCTTTAACTTAAGCTTCTAAAACTGACTATTACCTACATATATATTAAATAGCCTTATTAAATTATGAATATCTTCAACTTTATACTATTAACATCACCTATCAAATCTGTATTAGTAGACTATATATAGTTCTGAACATGCAAATTAAATCATTCTGCTTGATATAACCAAAATACCAGATAGCCAGCCTATGAGAGTTACCTTTAAGAAGCTTAATAGAATAAACTATCTCAATCTGGCAGAGTCTAAGCTAAAAAAAAACTTTCTGCCATTCTTTATCTTAATATCTTCCACATTATAAGGGAGTATTTTGATAAATATAGAAGATTTAATCAGAAGGGTACAAAACTTAGTGAGTTGTTATCTGTAGTTGGTTTTTTTATTTATACTTTTGAATAGAAGCTGATACTAGTTTTCTTTTGTTGGCTTACAAAAGATTCTGCTAATACTGGCAAATTATATATACTCTACTATGCTATTTAATTTTGTCATGCTTTAAAGTAGCTTGTTCTATATATACTAATATATAAGTCTTTAATTGTCTCTGTCTTTAGTTAGTGTGACAAATGTACTAAAAACCGGTTGTTCGTTCGTTTGTTGAGAATGCTCAGAGTGTCAGATGCAATATCTCCCTTTGCGTATCCTTACTACAGCTAATCGTGCTGTGCTCTTCAGGCTTTACTACGACTGATATTAAGATATTCCAAGACTCTGTGCAAACTGATTTATTTAGATAGAAATAGAGGGGGTATTTATACAAATTGAACAACTAATAAAGACTTCGCTATAAAATATAATTCAATCGTTGCGAAGAATATGAAGTGACTCTTTTGCTAATAAAATAGGCGTCATGCCAATAAAATAGGCGTCATGCCAATAAAATAGGCATCATGCCAATAAAATAGGCATCATGCCAATAAAATAGGCATCATGCCAATATAAAAGGAAGGGGACAAAGTGTTATGATAACTTTCTAAATTGAGCATAGTACAAAATTCGCGAAAATCAGTTAAGTTGAGGGTCAGCCGTCACATCTGGGGGCTCAACTGGGAATGTCTCGTCCTCGAGACTAAAAGGCAAAAGGATAATCTCTTCCTCTATGGCCTGATGGATTTGAGCTATTTCAGCAAGGGTCAGTTTGAAAATGTCAACAGTTTTTCTATAAAATCCTGAAAGAAGCCATTCATAGCCTAAGAAGAGTGTATAGGTCTTATCGACCATCTCTTTCTCAAATTTAGGCAGTACCATTTCGTGTTTTCTATTTCGGCGATGTAGGCTTTGGGCTCGCCCTTGATGGAATCGGATCGTAGCATCAGTTGCGCGACTTTGACGATACAACTACTCATGGTACTGCTGGCTAAGTAGAAGGAGCCTTTCGGGGTCTTCCTCTTGGTCGAGGGGTGTCTAGTCGATGGTCTCGGATTCCTTCATCAGCGCTTCCTTCATCGCTTTTTCCATGTCCTTCTTTGGGCTGCATTTGTTGGGCATGGTAGATCTTGACCTTGCTTCGGTGGACGGGGGTAGGTAGAATGGAACCGTTGAATCTCCTGAGCCAAATTGTACTTTCTTTTATAGCCTGTATATAGTATGGTCCTTCCCACTTCGGTTGTAATTTAGCCGACCATGACGATTCCACTATGTTTCGGTATACGAGGACTTGATCTCCGATATGCAAGGGAGTTGCATTTGCTTTCTTATTTTGGGTTGTCCGCTGTCTCTCCTGTGCCTTGTCGATAAACACGGATGCCTTTTTTCAGATTAATTGTAGTCTGCTGATATCTCGTGCGACGTAAGCCCATAATCGATCGTCATATGTTCCATTATCCTTTTCAGAGTGGTGGAATTCTCGGTTTGGCAATCTCCCGTACACAAGTTCGAAGGAGCTGAATTTTGTTGATGCTTGGCGAATTGTTCGAACTGCAAAAAGAGCGCTATCAAGATAATGGTTCTATGTTGTTTCTTGATCGATAATCTTTGCCAAGATGTTCTTGACCGTCTGGTTAGTGCGTTCGGTTTGACCATTTCCCTGTGGGTGGTACGACGTCGTTCGGATATGCTTGATATGGTAAGTTCGCTCGAGTTCCCTAATTAATTCATTCAGAAACTCCATGCCTCGGTTGCTGGTTATTTCCTTTGGTACTCCATGTCGGCAGATAATATCGGTGTGCAAGAACTTGGCCACTATCTGTGCATCTGCATCTTCGACTGCTATCGCCTCTGGATATTTTATAAAGAAGTCTACTGCTAAAATAATATATCTTTTTCCCGTTAATGTTACTGGCATGGGTCCCATGACGTCTATTCCAATGTGTGAAAATGGCTCAGCCTTGATGGTTGCAGAAGCGGCTTGGGGCATGTCTTTCACTCTTGCTCATTTTTGGCATATTTTGCAATTTCGTACAAAGTTGATTACGTCGTCTTGTATTCCGGGCCACCATGCCAAATTCCTGAGTCGATATAAAGTATTGTCCTGGCCTACGTGTCCAGATAACGGATGGTTATGTACTAATGATAAAATGTTTGATACGTCCTTCTCCTGAATTACTAGAATAATGCGTCCCTCCTTTTTACGATATAATAGATTGTCCTGAATTTCGTACTGTCTGCTGGTGGTTAATAAAATGTTCTTCGTTCAATCTTCCATGTCTTCCCTAGTTTCCTTCCTCGTCAACCAAATTACCAGATCGTAGTACAGTGTTGCATTCATTGCTGCACCCCATCTTGGGCATCCAATAATGGCATTCTGCTGAGTGCGTCAGCATTTTGGTTTGTCTTTCCTTTTCTGAATTTCACCGTAAAATCATATTCTTGAAGCGTCATGATCCACCGTGCGTACATTCCACTTGGATCGGGTCTGTTAAACAACCATTTAAGTGCTGAATGGTCTGTGATAACTTCGAAGTGTCATCCGATGAGGTAATATCTGAACCACTTGACTGCCTATACAACTGCGAGGCACTCCAGTTTGGTTGATTCGTAATTCTTTTCTGCGCCGCGTGTTCCTCTGCTTGCGTAACAAATCACTCATTCTAAGCCCTTGGTGTTGTCTTGCGAAAGTATTGCTCCTACTCCTATTACACTTGCATTGGTATAAAGCTTGAAAAGCTTCGTCCAGTTTGGTTTTGCCAGTACGGATGCGGTTGCTAGAGCCTTCTTTAATGCGTTGAGTGCTTCTTGTTCGAGTTCGCTTTATTCTTCATCGATTTCTACCCAATTGTAGCTTTTTGTAAGGGTTGTGTACAGTGGTTCGGCTAAGCTTGCGAAATTGCGTATGTACCGTCGGTAGTACGAGGCTAGTCCCAGAAAGGCGCGCATCTCTGTTCGGTTGGTAGGTTTCTTGAACTTGGTAACAGCTTCCACTTTGGCTGGATCGGTTCGGATTCCTTCTTTGTCGATAATGTGCCCGAGCATCGTAACTTTTTCTGCAGCGAATGTGCACTTCTTTGGTTTTAAATAAAGACCTTCGGTTCTCATTCGGTTGAATACCTCACGTAACGCCTTGATGTGGTCTGGGAATGTTACCATGAATATCGTAATATCGTCAATGTACACCAATAACGTTTTTCCAATGAGGTCTCCGAATATTTTGGTCATCATTTTCTGGAAGCTGGCTGGGGCATTCTTGAGTCTAAACGGCATTCGTAGATATTTCCAATGGCCTTGTGGGGTTACGAAGGAAGCGATTTCTTGCGATTCTTCATCAAGTCCCATCTGATAATATCTACTGGTCATGTCGAAGGTTGTGTAGAGGCTTGCTTGGACCGGTATCTTTGAGAAGATGTCATCGATTCTTGGTATCGGGAAGGCATCTCCTTTAGTAATGTCATTCAGTTTCCTAAAATCGGTACACATTCTTGGAGCAAAGGTTCCTGCTTCTAATCCTTTTTTGGGTGTGATGATGTTTGGAAATCCCCATGGGCTGTCTGTTTCAGCTGCCATTCCTCCTTTAACCATATCGTCGATTTCTTTTTGTTGCCATTCAATATATGCTGGTGGTGTTCGGTATGGTGCACATTTGATCGGAGGGTGCCCTTGGACGTTAATGTGATGGAAATGCTTTGGTGGTTTCAGATTGATCTCCTCGAAGGTTGTTGCAAATATGTCAGAGTACTCGTTGATGAGTTCTTGTAGCTCCTTCTTTTCTTTCTCGCCGAGCTGTTCTCTGAAAGTGTACGCCTTCTTATTCGCCATTTTTGGAGCGTGTTTGAGTTCTGTTACGATTTTTGCAATATTCATTCCGGTGGATCCGAACTCTTTGTCTCCTCTAGTCGTTTCTTCGAGGTTAGTTACTTCCATGGCCTTGCCCGTCCAAATGGGTATAATTATAAGCTGCGCGATTCGGTCTCCTCCGTAAAGTTTAGCTATGTTGAATCGATGTCGGTTGACAACTACAATCTTGATTTCGCCTGTGTAATCTGCATCAATAACTCCTGCATCAATCGTAATTCCGACAGCTGCTAAGGAACTTCTTGGTTTGACCTGACCATAATGTCCTTGAGGTATTTTCACGGCGATTCCTGTCCCAACTACACATGATTCTCCTGGTTGTAGTTCGATGTCTTTGACGGTAGAGAGGTCAAATCCTGTGGCTTGTTTGCTTTTTCATTCCAAGGGTTTGGCCTTCTGGTTAGTCCGTACGATTTGCATCATGAAGAATTCTTTTTGTTCATCCTCATCATCACTTTCTATCATTTGTGGGCAAACTCCTCTTTCTAAGTCGACAGGTATTTCATAACGTTGTCCTTTCCAGGTAATTCGCATTTTGCATGCACCGAGGTCGATTACTGCTCGTACTTTCTTTAACCAGTTGTTTCCGATAACCAGGTCATAGGATGTAGTGTCGACTACCATTGCTGATACTGGAATGATAAGTTTACCAAAGCGAATCGGTAATTCGTGTACCTTGCCGAGCGGTGTTGCAACATGTCCGTCTGCTACTACGATTGTCATGGTTGTGGCTTCTTCGATCTGCCACCTGAGTCGGTCGAGCATCGTCTTACTGATAATGCATCCTCCAGCACCTGTATCGATGATGCATGGCATCGTGATTTCTTCAATCTGACATTGTGAATATGCCGATGAGTTTTGTGGTTCGTTGTCCTCCGATTGTTGCGTTGCGTTGATTTCCACTACTTCGTACCCAGGTTGTACATCACTTATCCCTTTTCGGATTTGCTGTCGGAAGGTCGGAAATTCAGCGAGTTGTCCTATCTTGACTGGGATGGTCATATCTTCCATTTCTTTCCATACATCTAGGCCGTATTTCTTAGATTTTCACAATTTGCGTTCCTTGTTTCCTTCGCTTGCAGGTGCTTCAGACATCGGTGTATCTTCTCGAATAATTCAATTCACTTCTTCTTCAAATAGCTCGTCTTGTTCATCACCGTTGAATTCTCGTTCTTGTGCTCGTTGTGCTACCCACGGGGTTTTCGTTGTATAAGGTGATCCTGCCTTCTTGGGATGTCCGGGTTTTTGTTTTTCTTGTGTAGCCAGGAATGCTTCTATTTGGCTATACTCATCTTCGCTATCGAAATCTTCTTCTTCGAAAGTGACAACATTTATCTGGGTTCGTTCTTGAGTTCTTGATTGAGCAATTCGGCCTGTTTCCGTTATGCACCTTGCAGCGTAGTGCCCTTTTTCTCCACATCTCTTGCATACTCTTATGTCGGGTTGAGTGCAATCTCTTGATGTGTGTCCGTCTTGGTTACACCTGAAGCACCTTAAGTTGCCGATCGGATATGCATTTGATCCTGTCGTAGGAGTTGGGTTTGCCATAAATCGTTGGACCGATCGCTGTGCATCGATCTGCTTTTTAAGGTCCGATATATGCACAGTCATTTTGCTCATTTGTTCAATAAGATCATCCATGGCTGGGTCCTTTCGTGAGGCCGCTCCCCAGTTGACTGTTGCTGGTACGATGGTGGGTACAACTGCTGGTACAGTACGGGTTTCTTGAAGGTTGTTTGGTAAAATCTACTGCATTATGTCTTGACCTGGGTTTCGTGCAGCCCAATATCTCTGCGCATAATCCACCTTTTGTGCATGATTTAGTCTGACCAGGCTGGAGCAGACTTGGAGGGCAATTTCTCAGTGAAGTCCATTCATAAAGGATTGCTCTATGATGAGGTTCTGGTTTGCTGCCGGATACCCCACGAGGTCTACTGCATGTCGTATCTTCGTGTGGAAGGCAAGGGGGCTTTCATTCATCCCTTGGTACATCGATGCTAGTTGATCCTTCATACTTTGTTGTATGTCGGCGGTATGATAGGTTGCTCTTAACCATGCGATGGCATTGGTGAAAGTTACTAGGGCATCGGCTTCTGCATTTGCTCCTCCTGCTCCTCTATTAAATCCTCCATTTGCTGCCGTAGCGGCTATTGCGGCGTCATATGCGATTTTGGCGGGTCCTCGTAAAACTGCTTCTAGGATGTTCACTTTTGCAACGTTGTTGAACTGTCGGATTGCGTTGTAAATCTGCAAATCTTCAATGAACTTGATTACTGATTCAGCTGGTACATAACCAGTGAAGGTTGGTGGTCTTTCTGTCATTTCGTATATGTTGTTTTCTGGTTCGTCGTCTGTTTCTTCGTCAGATGATTCGTCAAATAATGCTTGAAGGTCGTCGCCAAAATCGATAGCTGATTCGTCGTCAGATAATAACCCGTCGTGTACTGTAAGGGAGGCGATGGATTCTCTTGTCTCACTGTAATCGCCGTCCGAAGGATCAGGTGTAATGAATTCTTCTTCCTCGGAGCCGGAACTGTTTGGTGATCTTCTTCGTATAAAAAGCGGGGGTGTCCTTCGATGATCCGTTTTGAACGATGCTATCTTCCACTATGGGTGTGCTGTTGTTATTTGAAGGGGTAGTTTGGTCCTGCTTGAATGAGGATGTGAGAGTCGGTCTTTCGATAACTCTCCTGCCAGTCGGCACCAAGATGTGACAAATGTACTAAAAACCGGTTGTTCGTTCATTTGTTGAGAATGCTCAGAGTGTCAGATGCGATATCTCCCTTTGCGTATCCTTACTACAGCTAATCGTGCTGTGCTCTTCAGGCTTTACTACAACTGATATTGAGATATTCCAAGACTCTGTGCAAACTGATTTATTTAGATAGAAATAGAGGGGGTATTTATACAAATTGAACAACTAATAAAGACTTCGCTATGAAATACAATTCAATCGTTGCGAAGAATATAAAGTGACTCTTTTGCCAATAAAATAGGCGTTATGCCAATAAAATAGGCATCATGCCAATAAAATAGGCGTCATGCCAATAAAATAGGCGTCATGCCAATAAAATAGGTATCATGCCAATATAAAAGGAAGGGGACAAAGTGTTATGATAACTTTCTAAATTGAGCATAGTACAAAATTCGCGAAAATCAGTTAAGTTGAGGGTCAGCCGTCACATTAGTAAACATATACTTATAAACAATTTCTCATACTTTTTGTTCAGTAGGAAGCTTTAAAGATTATGATAATGATGTTGAAATTTGATCTTCGAATGTGTGTTTGGAGTAAAGAGCGTACTGGCTTATGAAGCCAATATACGTGTATTTATTAATGCTAAATTATGATTAGTCAATACAAACAAAGATTATCTAAGCCACGATTAAGTAATGTAACATCGATCATTGATACATCGATCATTGATGGGAGAGATATAATAAGCTAATAATTACAACACTCCCCCTGCTTGACATATCTTGATAAAAATAAATAAATAAAAATAAAAGAATAAAAAAAAAGTTCAACTGTACATCACGAATGGCATCCATGAAGTACATTTACTGCAAATAACTATATGTAAAATACTACTTGAGTGATAAGAATGATGTGATAAAGAACATAAAATTTTTTAAAAAAAATGTTAGTTACATAAGCCCATTTTTGCGATCAACATTTCAAGTCTTGGTCATGCAAGTGGCTTGGTTAATGCATCGGTGATCATTTCATCTGTCGCTATGTAAACGATATCTATCATCTTTGATTCAACTTTCTCTCGAATAAAGTGGTACTGAATGTCGATATGCTTTGATCGAGCATGATTAATTGGATTTTTGGCGAGGGCAATTGCTGATTGGTTGTCTTCAAATAAGGTTGTTGCACAATTAGGCAAATATTCTAGCTTATCCAATAGGGTGCATAGCCAAATGGCTTCTTTCGTCACATGTGCTAATGCCATATATTCTGCCTCAGTTGTTGATAGGGCAATGGTTGATTGGCGTTTGCTTGACCAGCTGATGGCTTCTCCTGATAGGTTGAAGATATAGCCCATCGTTGATCATTGTATATTAATGTCTCCTCCCCAGTTGGCATCACTGAAACCGATCAGTCTTAGATCCTGATCACATCCAAGACACAGCTTATAATTGGCTGTTCCTTTAATATATCTTAATAATCGTTTGAGAGCGTGGTGATATTCTTGCATTGGATTGGCCGAAAATTGACTGATGATGCTGACAGCAGCAGCTAGATCAGGTCTCATCCCAATCATTAAGTACATTATACTACCAATCATTTGTCTGAATAGACTTTGGTCTGCGGATTTTCCCCCTTCAGCTTTAAGTTGAATGGATGGATCAAGGGGTGTGCTGATTGGCTTGGTGTCCATCATGTTAAACCTTGTAATAATTTGATTGGCAAAGTGACTTTGATCAATTGTGATCATGTGTGTTTTTCGATCACGCATGACTCAAATACCCAAAAAATGTTTAATTTCACCACAGTCCATCATATCAAATGCATTGCTAAGTTCCGCCTTGAATTTGTTCATCATTTCCATCGAATCAGCCAGAATTAGTAGATCGTCGACATATATAGCAATAATTATCAGCAATTGATCATCTTGTCTTCTTAGATAAATGCTGTGATCTGATTGTAGTCTTGTAAAATTTGATTGGCTAAGGTAGTTATCGATCTTCTGATTCCATATACTGTTGTAATTATTAGCTTATTATATCTCTTCTATCAATGATCGATGCATCAACGATCAATCATATGTCACTCAATTGTGGCTTAGACGATCTTTGTTTGTATCGACCAATCATAATTTTAGCATTAATAAATACACGCATATTGGCTTCATTAGCCAGTGCACTCTTTACTCCAAACACACATTCGAAGATCAAATTTCAACAGGTTATAAGCCCCGAGCCGCTCGAATTGCAGCTCAACAACCTGAGATCTACGCAATTATAACTGCAATTACTGTAAGTGTTTATTTAAAATCGTAAACAATGCATCAAACAAAGTGATAAACAACGCGACAAACAACACCGCGATAAAGTAATGCGATAAACACATAACAACATAGCATTCAACGACGCGACATGACGAAATGGATAATCTATACGCATTATCGTCATCAGCAACAAGATCGACAAGATTGCGATCTAAATCAAAAACAGACAACAGATATCAACCCTCTGATGATGACGACGAAGGATTGGATAGAAATTATCAAAGTAATATCGCATTTAGCCTCGATCAACAGGAACAGATGGCTACAACGATCAGAAATCAGGAAGATAAATTAGACACGCTTGCAACTCTAATGGGCGAATTGATGGCAAAAATCGACAAAACAATCACATCACCTAGCGCGCCAACCAATCAGAACGCAGCTACAGAAGGCAATATGCCACGACCATCACCATCACCAACAACATCAACAAAGCTTAACGATCTGGCGAAGGAGTACCTGAGATCGATCAACAAATTCGATGGATTGGGTGGCGCACCTAGATTGTTCGATTACTTTGATG
>RBNK01000201.1:0-33515 GCA_003990785.1 Endogone sp. FLAS-F59071 | reverse complement strand
TTGTATATCTACTCCGCATCACCGCGTTCAATTGACCATTCGTCGGAACGATCTTGAGCCTCTGAGCCGATACACACTTTGTGAAAAAAAAAACCTACAAATGATAGAGAATCAGAGAAATTAGGATTTCATCATTGTCTACTTTACAATTGCAATACGATGGCTCTCATCTAGGAAATCAAACATAATGCCAAGAATAACAATAAATGTACCTGTGGAACTGCGGACCTCCTCCCAATTTCGTGGCATCGCCCTCAATTCTTCGTAAAAATTTTGGGTGATGAACGATTTGATTTAGTGGCCGTCTATCGGATTTGTTCCTGTATTGTTTGGAGGGAAGGGGTATACATTAATTTTCGTGCTCAAATTGGCTATCAATGAAAAATGTAAGGCTATCTGCCGTTCACCTCGCAGAATTTTAACTTAAAGTAACGGATTCCAGAATCTGGTGATGCCTGTTTAAGGGGTTAATCTCCACGTATGATACAGGTTTTCAACTGAAGCGGCGTAATGCTTTCACTAGAAGATTGCCTACTCTGTATAACTATAGTTTTGAATCGTGTCTCCAAAGGCTTGGGCTCCACTACCAACATGAAGTGTTAATATTATAAAGCCTCACGAATACACCCATCTATCTACCTACAGAATGGGACTCACCTTTAATGCAGTCTGCGTCAAACTGGATGTTATAGATGTTATAGCCATCACTTTTCCTTCCGGAATACTCCAAGTACTCGGTTCAACGCTGTCTTCGTCTTCGTCTTCGTCTTCGTCTTCGTCTTCGTCTTCGTCTTTGTCTTCGGTTTCGACTTGGTCAGCCACGTTGCCAACCAATTGGTCGGAAACTTGCGTAGCTTTTTCGCTCCCAACGGCAAGATCCGCAACTATGTGGTTTTCGGCATCTTTGAAGACACTGTTCTCCTTTGGTTTCTTCGTGTCCATCGCTTCCTTATCCTTGTTTCAATAGAGTTTTCAATGGTATACAGACTGTGCGGATGGGATTACAAATATGTCTACATGGAATATATAATGCATAGACTCCGACACCCGATAAAGTTTATTTTCGTTTTCGAGCCTTTTTGGTCGACAGTAATGCCAGGGACATATTCGAGCCCGTTGCTTTGTTTCATTCTCTTGAATATGTATGTATCTTTCGAATTTTCGGGCGCAGCAGCTAAGGTTCACCCCATTTGGAAGCAAGCCTGTTTTGAGAACATGAAAGTGGCAGTTTTTTTTTTATTTGTAGACCAAAATCAGACTCCACAATATATACTGCCGACGATTTATCTGGAAGAAGTCTGTGCAAAAAAAAAAAAAAAAAAAAAAAAAAAAAAAAAAAAAAAAAAAAAAAAAAAAAAAAAAAAAAAAAAAAAAAAAAGGGAAAAAAAAGTGATAGAGGTAAAAAAAAAAAAAGGCCCTACCACTGGGATGCTATTGAACAGTTCGGTTTTTTAAACTTCGGACTCAACTGAAAGTACCTACTTGTTTATTAGTAATATGAATAACGAGAATATATCAAAATGGTCAAAACACGGTTAATCAAGTTGAGCGAGCCACAAAACGTTTTTGTTAACATCTCGATGGATTTTTTGACGACATAGGCTTATTCGAAGCACAAAATTCAGTACATGAAATACCAACATTGTGTATTCGGTTTCGTGATGAATGACCAAGCTAAGAATAGCTGAGTGGTCCAAGTGTTTAGAGCCACGACGGGGAAAAGTATACTAACCAGTACGTGTATACAAGTCACTTTATTTACCATTAACAAAACACAGTCCTTCTCACCGTTACACTCTATGGCCGCCCACCCAACCGACCAACAACAGCCCACTGGCGATTTCGCCACCGACCCACGTGTGCACTTCATGGAGGCCACCGGTAGGTGGGCCTACACCGCCGACGACGGCATTGCTTACGAGTATGATGACGCACAGGGAGCGTGGTTCCCGATGGTGAGAGGAATCTCTCGCGGGTTGAAATGGCGTCGATAGAATGGGGGCTGGGACACGTACTCAGTTTTCGTTTCCCTTGAAACCAGTACAATGAGCAACTTATAGAATTGCAGCAGTCTGCGTATGATGTGGAAGGAGTTGATGAAAGTGTAAGTACGGGCGTTTTTGTCCTTAGGATGATGCCTCTAAAATAGATGAGTTGTCACCGATCACACAGTCAGCTACATATGATACACAATTTATAATAAATAATTTGCTTGCAACTTTCAATATTTTGTTGCCATATTGTAGGAGCCCATTACTCCACCAGATAACAGAAAGAGACGGAAAGTCTATACCTCGAATGAGGTAAAATAAATAAAAAGCTACTAAAACCTACTAAAACCGCCTAGTCATTATACATACTGTCGCACTTTTTAATCCTCGCATTTCTCAGCCTGCTGCGGACCCAGCCTCCAAGAAGCCCAAATCAGTGCAGCCTAAAAAGAAGCCTGTCACGTCCGTCTACGTCACCGGCGTGCCACCAGATGCCACTGTGGAAGAGATGGAAGAGGTATTCAGCAAATGTGGAGTCATCATGGAGGATATAAGCACAGGTGTGTGATTTTTGTCTTTTTTTTTTTTTTTTCTGGCGGATAAATTATTGTTGGAAGTAAAATAGGATAATACCTGTAATAGTAGATGATAGTTGTAATTGACTATTGTCTCTACAATCAAATTTAAATTTAAACTTCACTTTTTTAATATTGCGTTGCTCTCTGTATCAAATACTGTATACTATAGGAAGTCCAAAAATCAAGCTATACCAGGACAGCCAAGGGAATCTCAAGGGCGATGCCTTAGTCTCGTACTTCAAGGAGGAGTCCGTGGCGTTAGCGGTGAAATTGCTCGATGAGTCCGAGTTTCGTGTTGGGAATAAGTCTACCCTGATACGTGTGCAGCAGGTGAGATGAGATTGTATGAATAACATACGCTTTTATTGTCAGCATCAAAATCATTGGGTATATACTTTGTCTTAACTAATCCTGAAAACTCGCCTCCTTAGGCGGTGTTCAAGGAAAAAGTCCCCTTGTCCGACAGCAATGAAAAGAAGGGTGCCGCAACCAAGGACAAAAAGCGCGTTCAGAAGAAATTGCACCAACTCCAGCGTAAACTTGACTGGGTAGATGACGAAACGGGTGCCAAGGCGGACAAATTTGCGCGGATTGTGATCCTCAAGCACATGTTTACGCACGCCGAAATTGAGGAAGATCCGGCGTTGATCCTAGAACTCAAGGATGAGGTGCGCGACGAATGTGAAAAGCTCGGCGAGGTGACTAACGTCATTCTATACGACAAGAGCGACGAAGGAGTCATATCCGTCAGGTTCAAGGAGATTGAGGCGGCACAGGCATGCATCGCGAAGATGAACGGGAGGTTCTTTGGGGGAAGACAGGTATTGGCAGAGGTTTATGACGGCAAGACAAAGTACGAGAAGAGCTCGATGAAGGAGTCAGAGGAGACCGAGGAGGAAATGCAGGCGAGATTGGAGAAGTATGCAAAGTGGTTGGAGAGCCAGGAAGAAAAGGAGGCGAGGGGCTCTGCAGGAGATATCGGTGGGACTGGAGAGACTGGTGCAAAGAGTGATGACGATTCATAGCATCGGGGGAAGGCATTTTAAAGGGATCAAAAGTTGGAAGATGCATTTTTGATGTATATTGTAATGTAACCATCTCAGATCACGATCGCATATTGTGTTCGTCATTGAGGAATTATGGCTTGTTTGGCCGGGTTTATTGAAGTGTAAAGTGTCTTGCTTACTATTTTTCGCTCTAGACCCAAGATGGTAGACGTTCATGCTCGCAGCAGAATCTTGAATCTGTCTATCTAATTATATATTTTCTTGTATATTGTTCTCTTCCTTCATTATAAATCTCCATCCCCCAAGGTATACAACCAGGACAAAAGTATTTGGACATATAAAAGTTTCAGCATTCTGAATTTCAGCACTATTGAACTCCTTCCTACAAATAATAATTTAATAAAAATCAACTACAATATATTCATTTAATATTTAATAGGCATTCATCAGGAAAATATTTCTAAACAGTTTGTATTCATAATAACTAATTCATATTCACACCAGTTTGCCTTTGTTTGTGTCTGTATGACTGTAATATATGTTTGCCCAATGGTATTTTGTTTACATAAAGCCTTAGTTCATATATTATCAGTTTGTATTTGTTAATAGATTCATGCCTAGGACATATTTAGTTCACATATATTTTATTTTGTTATTCTAAGGTGTTCTGTTTATAGCTCTTAGTAAAATAGTTTGTAAACTAGTTAAAGTTTTACTGATTTATTTAAAAGAGTTCTTCCTAAGAAATACAGTCCACATACTTGTTAACTAAGTACAAATTAAAAGAATATATATCTAAGTTAGCTGCCAACAGATTTCATACTGAATCTTGTTCCTGAAACAAAGGCTACATATGAACTAACATTAAACTTTCTGGATTATACAGCTATAGTCATATTTATTTTGCAATCTTGGGTAACTATATTAGTTTTTCCACCAAGTGCTTTAGAATGTGTAGGAACATCAGTAATGTTGTACTACTCTAAGTATATAAGATGGTGAATGTTTTTTTTATACTTGATCTTGAACAGTATTCAAACTTGAGCAAAGAGATATTCATCTATACCTTGCTACTTTTCAAAATTTTTATCCACAAGATCATATAAAACAACCCAATCATATTGCAGAGTTTCATAGAACTATAGATTGCAGCAAATTATTTGACAAAATATATCTAGTGATTACTTTATTTGGCAATATGGATCACAGACTTCAATGGATAAAGAAGTGTATACTGTAATCTATTTGAAATAAAAAAATTGTATTTATTTCCAATATTTATAGTTTGTGGATTGAATAAATAGACTAACAGACTTACTATTGAACTTACCAGCAAATTTAAAAGTTTTGAAAGGTTTTTTTCTATTTATACAATAATGATATCCTTCTCTAATAAACCCAAGATTATGAAAAAAGGTTTGAATAGCAAGTTCAAGGTCATCTATATTGAATATTTTTGAGGCCTTATTAATGTGAATTTTAGAAATTATACTGTTTAGATATTGGTAATTTTCAGCAATTGGAGGTCTGGTATCTATAGACTTATTATCACTAGTTGATATTTGGTTAAGCTTGTCTTCAAGCACCATTTTATATTCTATAAACTTGACTACTTAGGGGAGAGGGTCTTACTTGTTTGTTTACTAATATAGTGTTTTAACTTTAATATAATGTTGTATTTGGTTATTTCTATGTCAGCATTATCTAATGTGCTAAATCTTCTAATCAACTCTGAAATATGTTAAAGTGAATATAACTTCAAGAAGTTTAGAGAACTTGACAATACCTCTGCGAGCAGTTCTTTCAAGTTATTGAACTGAAATAATAGCGCATCTTAATCTATAAGCATTTTTTCAGTCTGAATCGATGTAAAGGTATAGAAATACTATTTAACAAAACATGTGAGACATTCAATAACCTCAGACAATGGTAAAAGGCCTCTTATATATGGGATAAAAATCTATAAAAATAGATAAAATATTAATAATGTTATTAGAAAACTATTTTTAATTCATAGTCTATAACTAGCATCTATGCTTATAAGCTATTTACAGGCTGTTCACAGACTGTTCTAGCCAGTTTATGATTTACAATATTGTTTTAGAAGTGTTCATAGTTCATGATATTATTTTAGTGAAGTTCTAGGGTAGTTTATAACTGTTTGCTAATAATAGTTCATAGTTTATAACTAATATTCATATCATAGCTATTTTGTTTGTAGCTCTTAGTAAAATAGTTCACAGCTCTTAGTAAAATAGTTTACAGCTCTTAGTAAAATAGTTCATAGATTAATTAACTATTTTTCTAATAGTATTTGTGAACTTCTTAATCAATTTCTAGAATAATAATAAATATACTCTCATTAATTATTAGTATTTAGCTGCTATTATCTGAGATAAATAGAAAATTCTCTTACTGAATTTTCTAAGTCTAGAATACCTTAGAACAAGATAGATGTGAAGATCTAGTTTAAGTATTAATTGATTTACTATACATAAACTATAACTTTGTCTAATGATTTCCAGTATTAAATTGACAAGATATTCCCAGACACTTTTTTTTAATTTAATGAAGTATATTAAGTATAATTGTAGAGTAAATATTTATAAAGGGCAGTTCCCACAAAACATTCTAGATAAATTTATTAAATAGAAATAAGATTCATAAATAGAAATGTTCAGAGCAAATTTTATTTCTAACTATACTTAAATATATATACTTTTTGCCTTTTAGCTTATATTTCTATAGAAGTGGTTATTACCTTTTGAAATACTCTTAGATATGATCATGATCATTTTTTTTTATTTTAGCAACTGTTTGCAGATAGTATTTCTCATTAAGATAAGAAAATTTATCCTTAAGAGTCATACATACTGGGTAGGCATAGTTTGTATGAACTAGGCATATTAAATATGCTTCTGGATAGTCAGCCATAAATGATATAACTACTAGATAATAATCACAAAGTCTACTATCTAGTCTATATATAATGATACTACTAAAAATTTATTTATATTTAATAATTAATAACAAATTTTATTGAAGAAAAAGAAAATTAAAGTTCACAAACTGAAAACTCACCTCTTTCCTACTTCAATAAGGCTCTCGAGAACCTATGCCATACATGTATAATATAGAATTACCTTTACTTTATGAAAAATCTTTATCTCAGTCTCCTTTGGTGTTCTCTTAAAGACTAGAAAATATGCAATCACCAGAAATGCATTTTGGAAATATACTTGCTAAATACATTTTAGTATGTTGCTAATTGACATAAATAGTAGATATATTTTAGTATATTCAAGCAGATTGCAATGCATCTGGTTTATTTTGAGCAATACTGGGACTACTGTCATATTAGTAGGAAGTTTAATCTACAAATTATAAAATGAAAAAATAACTTAATAATAATTTATAAACAATTAATTATTATTTATGAACTGAAAAGATGAAGTACAAATATTATTTATTATCTGAGTCTTCTATTAAAAATTACTCTAATAAATCTCTGAGTATTGATAAGTTCTTAAACTAAAGTATTTCTTTACTTTGAAAACTATATCATTCTTAAAAGAAGAATTTGATATTAATTTTTGTATTATAGTAAGAGGATTATGAAAAAACAACTTCTATAACCCAGTTCAAGTCTTAGACTTGTTTGTGATAGTGAAAACTTTACTATAAAAGGGTTAAATAAATAGTAGAACATAAGTATTTATTGTAAGCTATACTTATATATATGAAAAGATTTGGAGCATATATACCATTCCTTATTTTGCTGCTATATCTAATAGTTCTATCATTTTTCTAGAGTTCATAAATTGGATAGGGCTATCTACTATTGAAATTTGTTCATTCATGAAAGTATTAAGTAGACTATCATAGTTATTTAGAATATATTCCTATTTTAGAATAACAGCTCTGTAAGCCAAATTTTACCTTCATGCTTCCAGAGGTGTAGAGGATTGTTTGCATCAGACTCGGGTACTCATTAGAGTTTTTCTATAAACTCACTATATCATATGTATGCTTCCTCACTATTAAAAACTATATTACCAGTCAGTTCATAGATAATATAATCAGTTGGTTTATTGTTAATTATTAGTTTATAGATAATAAAATCAGTTACAGTTGGCTTGCTATCAATAGTAGTTAGTTTGCTGTCAACGATAGTTAGTTCATGGACAACATCAGTTATAGTTAGCTTACTGTTAATAGTAGTTGGTTTATAGATAATGTCAGTTGCAGTTAGTTTGCTATCAATGACTAGTTGTATATATTTAATTTGAATATCTGGAGTATACAGACTTGATGGTTACTTATATACTAGTATAGTATAGTTGACAGGTAGTAATAACTGGGAATCATAGTCTTGGTATCTTGTTTTATTGATATAGACTATTGTAAAATCCTTAAAGTTTTGATAAACTGAAATATTCTTATTTATAGAAGGTTTGGCTCTTCGGCTTTTAGATGAATATTGAGTATAGATATTGTATTTTTCATAGGTATATCGAGCAAGGTTTAAGATGGATTTGAATCTCTAATTGCAGAAGATATAAAAAAGCTTTATATTAATTACAAAGTTCAGGAAACAAATACTATGAGTAAAGACATTGTTTGGCAAAATACTATAATGTTCATATTTTGTTCACTAAATACAAAAGACTAAATAGGAGTGTTTATGTATATATTTCAAAAAGGTAAAAGTATAAATATAGTTATTTTGTATTCATAAGATTGAACTAGAGGTTTCTAAGGAATGAAAATAAGATTTACAAATATCCAAAATATCACAAACACCCAAAATGGAGCATGACAAAGTATGATGCCTTGAATTTTGATTGGCTTAGTCAAAATTAAATGGTGCATTTGTTTTTACATATTCCTTTGTTGTATTCATTTGTTAAACTTTTTTATTTGTTAGACTTTCTCATTTATTAAGCTTTCTTATTCTGCAAAATATTTTCTGCAATATTTTTTTATCTACCAACTTCACTGAACTAGCCAAACTTTCAGCAATGATCTCAGGTATAATAAGGTATTATTTTTCCTATTATCTTATAATAAAAAAAAAAAATAAAAAAATCTAAAAAACAAAAATAAAAAAAAACTATTTAAAAACAAAATTCCCTATAAGCTTCTCTAGTACTCTATTAAAAGGATATCAATATCCCAATAGTCAGAACCAGAGTTGAGAAATCTGTACTGAAGTCTATAAATGAGTCTGTACCAAAGTCTACAAATAAGTCTGTACCAAAGTCTATAAATGAGTCTGCACCAAAGTCTATAAATGAGTTTATACTAAAATCTATAAACAAAGCCAGACTCTTGGAAAATGCATCTAAGACTCAAGATGAAAAAGTCTCTAAAGACTGTAGCAGTACCTTAAACAAATCCCAAAATCTCACAGAGGTATTAAAGACTCTGACAGGTACAAAACAATTAAATGGCCATGAAAATGTGAAATCATTGAAGAAGTTTCTGATGAAGACCACAGTGGTACCTTGAACAAACCCCAATGATCTTGTAGAGGTGTTGGGGACTCTGACAGGTGCAAAACAACCAAATGCCTATAAAACTATAAAATCTTTGATAAGGATAAGAATAGAGACAGCCAAGATGAAGTCTCTGAGGAAAACTATAACACATTAAACAAATACCAATAATCCTGCAGCATTGTTGAGGACTCTGAAAAGCATAAAACAACTAAACATCTGTAGTATCACAAAAATTGTTAACAAGGATAAAGACAGACTGAATTTAGCCAAATACCAAAGGTATTAGAAAGTCTCTGACAAAGATAGTAAGAACAATCACTAATAACAGGACAAAGGCTCTGAGGACTACAAATACCAATAATGATGTTACAAACCCTCTAGGGATATAGACAAATGCTAAATCAGATGTAATTTATTCAGCAATTGCTCAGATAATGCTTTGTTAGATGGCAACAATAATGTAAAGAGCAAGAGTGATAGCAGTGAGAGCAAAAGTAAGAGTAAAAATAGAGACAACAGTAATATAAATACATGATAACATAGCTAGCCCAAAAAGAGAAACATATCTAGGCTTATGAACATATACTCAAACAAGAGCACTAAGACTACTACTAGTTTAAACAAGAATGCAAACATATCTAAGCCTACAAACAAGAAATCTGACAGCAGCAATTTCATGCTAACTCTTAAGGTTAGTGAGGAAGAAATAAAATTACTTTTGATAAAAGTCATAAAACAAATTTCAAAGAAAGCTAAATCAAAAAGAAAAAAAATGTATGTTGTATCATATTGCTTATTAATTATATATACAATTTGTTTTATTAATAATTTGTATATATCTAATAATTCTGAACTTATTTTACATCATTAGTTCAAGTTTACCAGTTGGTGAACTCTGTATGAACTACAGGATTTCTGATATAAAATAGAGAACTATTATACAAAAGCTTATCCAGCATCTTTTCTTCAAAGATCTGTTTCCCAATTGTAATAATATAAATGATAGTATTGTTATAAAAATTCTGGAGAATTTCGATCTTCATGAGAATGATAAATATAGTGAGATTTATACTATAGTAATTTGATTTGTTATTAATAGTTCTAATAATTATCTTTCTAGTTCACAAATTCATTTATGATTTATTTATACAGATTACTCATCAAATAACTGTATTATGCTCCCACATTCATGAGGTTTTTAAAAAAAAATTTAATTACATATTTGAGGATGTCAAGTTCCCTATGAAAATGATCCCTTTCAAAGTAGTATGCCTTTGTCAAGATGCTGTTTAGTATTTGAGATAAGATAACAAATTTATATATAATAAGAATCAGTTAGGAAAGTATATAAATCCTTTTACCAGCAACTATATCAAATGATCTCTATATTACTTACTGTTTAATAAGAAACCATAGTTCATTGGAGTAGTGGAGCCTAGCAAGAATATCAATCATTATACACTTGCAGTTATTACTACATTTATGAGTATTTTTCTACTAACATTTTTAATATTTTATAAAAACTTGTTCTGTGAACTCTTTTCTAATTATATATTTATCTTTTCTGATTATATATTTAGCTTAAATATATTATATGGCCCAAATCTCATTTATGAACTTTTAATAAGAAAAATACAAGAAAATATATCTTAAATGGATTGGAATAGTAAACAAAGTCAAAGATCACATTGCTCCAGCCCAGATTCAAGACTTAGCTTAGAAGTTTAAATTCAGGAACTCTGGGCAACAATTTGATGACAACAACATAAATAAATTACCTTTGGAGATTCTTAATATACCCTTGGAACTGGATTTGGTACTACCTAGAACAATAGAGAGAGGAAATAATAGCAATGACAGGAAGTAATAGAATTATTTGGAATAATTTAGAAAAAAGTAGTTCTAGCAATATTGATTAGGAATATATAGTAAAACATTAGCATAATAAGTAATAAAACAAAATCATTTATACTTATACCTTTTTTATAATTTGTTTCAATGTTGTTTGTATAACTGTTCTGTTTGTAAATAGTTAGTTTGTAGTTTGCAACTAACATTTATAGTTATAGATATATTTATTCAGTTTACTAATTTTAATTTATAGTTTGGGACTAGTATTTGTGCTCATAGACATTTAGTTCACCAATAATAGTTTGTAGTCTATAACTAATATCTATATTCATATAATAGTTTATATTGCTGTTTGGTTGCTGTTCAGTTGCTGTTTGTAATTGAATATATAAACAAGCTAGAACAGGTATAAACAACTCTAGAACACTTATAGAACTAAAACTATTTTCCTGATGTTCTCTTCATATTGTAATGAAAATTATTTATTAGCAAAATTTAGTGACTACCCAATTTAGACAAGTTGCTACTACTCTTAAAAGCATCACTAATCTTAATAGTAATAAGAGTTTTAACTGCTACAGTAATACTAACATTGTTAATAATATCATACTCAAATATATTAACATAGCTTCAGATATTATTATTTATTATATTACTATTATCTATACTTCTTTATTTATTATTTCTTATCTAATCATTTATACTAGAAGTTTTGAGTAGCTACTTATATAATACTCTCTTTATTTTATATAGATATCCTACTTTAATCTTTAAATAAAGATTGAACTGCAATAGCTAAAGGAAAAGCAATCACTTTTTGAGAATATGCATAATAAGACTTAGTTGGAGATTAAATAACTAGTTTAATAGAATTAAAAGACTTAAATATATAGAATAACTTAATAACTTATTTATTGCTTACAGATTTGTTTTATATAAACTACTTTCTTACTAGTTATATATCTCTTATCTTATCCTTCAAAGCTGCTACTGCACAAACTACTAAGAGCATCTTCAATAGTTCTGTTAAATAAGTTATTAAACTAAATTTAATAGAGCTAAGTTATAAAAATAAACTTTAGCAGTTTTTATAAATTTAATAACCTTTAAAATGAGAAATTTAATTAGCTGAGTCTAAAACAGTCTCTATATATAATCTGTAAATTTAATAACTTTTAAAAGTTTCTGCTAAATATAATAGAAACCTTTAAATTTATTTATAATATATTCTTATAACTCTAACTTTCTCTATTAGATCTCCTAAACTATAAGACCTACTTTTACATATATACTCTTTGATTTATTATTTATTTTACAATTAACAATCTTATTGATATCTAGTACTTCTAGTTTAAATCAATCATATAATAGTTATATAATATAGAAAATTATTATTTGGATAAATTTTAAAAATCAAGTCTTCTAATTAAAAAATTCAAAGTTTAATTTGATTTGATTTGATTTATTAGGAGCATTACTAATATCTTTACTAATATAAATATTAACTCTCTTACTGAATTCTTTAATATTGATAAAGAACTTTTTTAAAAAAAAAATACTTAATTTCTTATATCTACATACTATCTTTACACTTACTATAAAATATAGTGATTCTATTATAGGCTATTAGTATATTGATAAAAGCTATCTTATAAGTTATGAACAGCTTTATAATAATTACTTTTTAAATAATCTAACTTACTTAGAAAAGTACTTTTAATATTATTTTTATATATATTGTTATCTTTTTCTTCAGCTTATTAATATTTTTTAAAAATATAATACTGTAACAAATATACTAATAACTGGTCATTTATTCATATATACTAAGTAAGAATACTTAAAGTATTAGATGCGATATCTCTCTTTGTGTATCTTTACTACAGCTAAATATACTATACTTTTCAGACTTTACTACAACTGATATTAAGATATTCTAAGACTCTATACAAACTGATTTATTTAGATAGAAATAAAGGGGGTATTTATACAAAAAAAATAAAAGAATATAGATGGCTTCACTACAAAAATATTATCTGATCATTGCAAATTACATAATACTATTAGATAATCTGATAGAAGATGACAAAAGACAGCTTAGAAAGATGATCTAAGAAATAATCAATAATAGATAAGATTAGAAATCATCACCAAGAGTAAAGGTTATAGAATGTTCTTAAAAATTAGGTAAGTTGTATATCAATTATCACATCTGGGGGCTCAACTAGGAAGGTCTCATCCTTGAGACTAAGGGAATAAAATAAGCTCATATAAGTGAATTAGCAATATATAAGAGAAGCTAACAAAATAAGCTTTTTTGAATGCAAGTCTCTGAAATTATATGTATGATCTATACAGTAGTAAGCATAATGTTGTCACTGGATCTTCAAGTCATCTAAAAATATAAAAAATAAGAAAATACTACTCCTGATAAGGATATTACTAAATAAAGAAGTAGCTCATCAGGTTTCCATAAATAAACAATTCCTGAAAATTTATGTAAATATAGAATATAAAATAAAAGGGATAATAAAATAATAATATATTATGACAAATGTACTAATAATCAGTTGTTCTACATTTGAATATACTAAGTAAGAATGCTCAGAATTATAGATACAATATCTTCCTTTATATATCCTTACTACAGCTAAATGTACTATGCTCTTTAGACTTTACTATAACTAATATTGAGATATTCTAAGACTCTATGCAAACTAATTTATTTTAGATAGAAATAGAGGGGATATTTGTTGAAATTATTAGCTTATTATATCTCTCTTTCTCCTATTAATAATCGATTATACATCACTCAATTGTGGCTTAGACGATCTTTGTTTGTATCGACCAATCATATATTAGCATTAATAAATACATGCATATTTGGCTTCATGAGCCAATGTGCTCTTTACCCCCAAAAACACATATTCGAAGATTAAAACTTCAACAGGTTATGAGCCCTGAGCTGCTCAAATTGCAGCTCGACAACCTGAGATCTATGCAATCATAGCAATTACAACTGTAATTACAGTAAGCATTTATTTAACATTGTAAACAACGCATCAAACAACATGATAAACAACATGACAAATGATACTGTGATAAAGCAATGTGATAAACAACACATAATGACATAGTATTCAATGACACAACACAATGAAATGGACAATCTATACACATCATTATCAGTAACAAGATCGACAAGATTACAGTCTAAATCAAAAACAGACAACAGATATCAAACCCTTGATAATGACAAAGGATTGGATGGTAACCATCAGAGCAATATAGGATTTAGCCTCGATCGACAGGAACAGATGGCTACAATGATCAGAAATCAGGAAGATAAATTAGATATGCTGGCAACCCTATTGGGTGAATTGATAGCAAAAATCAACAAAACAAACACATCACCCAGCACGCCAACCAATCAGAATGCAGCTACAGAAGACAATATGCCACAAATACAAATATAATCACCATCACCAACAACATCAATAAAGCTTAACGATCTGGCAAAGGAGTACTTGAGATCGATCAACAAATTTGATGGGTCAGGAGGGGCACCCAGATTGTTTGATTACTTTGATACCATAGAGCAATTTATCACCAGTGCTGATCTATCAGTACAAAAGGAGGAAGTCAACACAGTAATCAGTAAAATTACAGGCAATGCTAGAATGTGGCTACAGAGGCACGTGAACACATCAGGAGAATTTGATTTGTGGAATGAGCTTAAAGAGGCTATGATGCAAAAATATGCACCAATAGAACAATTGTTATGAATGCATGATAAGCTTGCAATGATGAAGTAAAAAAAATCGATTGAAGATTATAATGACATATTCAACTAGATTATGGCGCAAATTGAAGACATAACTGATATAGAAGCTATACCACAATATCTCCAGGGTCTAAGCCCCAGGTACTGGGAATTAATACTTGCACGGGAGAATATACTGACAATGCTGAAGGCTTTACAACTCGCATGCATCAGGTTCGACCCAGATAGTAAGCAGAGGTATGATGAAGCCCACGTGACAGACCAAGGCAGCTACCGAGGCGGCTACTGAGGCGGCGGTCACAGCAACCGAGGTGGAAGCACCAGACAAGGCTAAGGCTATAACAATGATAATAGAAACAATCAAGGAGGTTATCATAATGATAGAGGTGACTAAGGTAGTGATCGTGGAGCCCATCGAGGTGGGAATTTTTAGGGACATCCTCAGAAATGTTATGTCTGTGAGGGAGAGCATGGAATATTCCAATGTAACAAATTCAATGATTGGGTAAAAACAGAAAAAGAAAAGACTAAACTGAGAGCCAAAGCAAATCTAGCAATTGGTGCCATCATCGATTCAGGTGCTACGCAACATATGTTTAACCAATGAGAGATTTTCGAGATGGTGGCTGAGCATGATAGCTTGGTTATGTGTACAGAGAATGAGAAGCTATGCATCACATACATTGGGATGATTGAGCTTGACAATGAGCTGAAATTATAGGATATTTTATATATATTGGAAATCATCAGAAATTTAATATCTGTGCAGGTGTTGACATGTGACAGAAATGACATAATCTTCAAAAGCGACGGATCAGTAATTAAAATCGGCGCAGATCACAAGGAAATCAAAATCGGACAAGCCAATGGTGACTTATTTCATTTATCAACATTACCAGAGCTAGAAGCAAACATCACTGATTCCAAGATTGATGACTATACATTATGGTATTACCAGCTGGGTCATCCGGGCCGAAATACTCTACAATCAATCAACAAATTTGTTATAGGGCTCAGAGATGTGCGGCTGTCAACTGGACAAATCAAAATATATGTCGGGTGTGAACACGCAAAGTCGCACTGCAAGCCTTTTGGATATATGAAAAATCGATTGATAGAGCCTATCGGAAGGGTATACTCAGATCTGTGTGGGCCAATACCTATGCCATCAGTCAATGGAGCAAAATATATATTAACATTCATCAATGATACCACTCGCTACATCACAACATATTTTATTAACAACAAAAGTGATACATTTGATTGATTCTGGGCATTCAAGATGTTTGCTAAAACGCAATCGGGCCGAAAACTGAAGATTCTCCAGTCCGATGAAGGGGGAGAGTATGTAAACACCGAGATGCACAAATTTTTAATCAAAAATGGAATTTATCATGAAATGATGACACCAGACATGCCGCAACAAAATGGTGTTACCGAATGATATAACTGGATATTGATGGAGTCGATTCAGGCTGTTAAAATCACTGCCGACATACCTGACAAACTTTGGGCTGAACTTGCCGCAAGTGCTACATATTTACGTAACCGATTGCCAATGCAAGCCAATAAGGAGAGTGCTTCATCATTTGAATTATGGCATAGTCACAAGCCTAATATCAGTAACTTACATGTCATATGGGCTGACACATATATGCATATTCGCAAAGGAAAAAGGTCAAAACTGGCACCCTGATCCAAAAAGCTTAAAATGATTGGCTATTATGATAAAAGAAGACATATAGGCTCTGGGATCCAACCAATAGGAAGATAGAGATCAGCTGCGACATCACATTTGATGAATCTATTATATTAAAATCTCCAACAATCATCAACCCAGAAGATCAAGAATATGTCATTGAAGCAATCATTGGAGAATGCAAGATTGATGAAAAAAGGCAATATCTGATTAAATAGCTAGGCTATGACAATGATGACGACAACATCTGAGAGCCAATTGAACAATTGATAAATACTGAAGCTCTATAAATTTGGCAAGATCGCATGCCAGAAGCTAATTTAATTGAATTGACCAATGACCCAATGACTTACAAGGAAGCAATTTCCCTACCTAATGCAAAGCTTTAGCAGGAAGCGATCAATCAAGAGCTTAAATCACTTAAGAATAATGATATGTGGACAATTGTACCTGAGGTGCCTGTGGGACGCAAGCTGATTGGATGTAGATGGATATTTAAAAAGAAGCTCAACACTGATGGATCAGTTGCCAGGTACAAGGTGAGATTAGTTGCTAAGGGATATTCACAATAGCAAGGAATTGATTACAATAAAACATTTGCTCCCGTGGCGAAATTCACATTGATTAGGGCACTTTTATTGATCGGTACAGTTCTAAACTTAGAAATTCACCAAATAGATATAAAAACTGCGTTCCTGAATGGTGATCTTGATGAGGAGATCTACATGATGGTATCTGAAGGAATTGACCAATTGGAGCTGTCACTGAGAGCTGTGTGTAAGCTCAATCGATCATTGTATGGACTAAAGCAATCACCTCGTATGTGGAATCAGAAGATTGACAACTACCTCAGCCAATCAAATTTTACAAGACTACAATCAGATCACAGCATTTATCTAAGAAGAAGACAAGATGATCAATTGCTGATAATTATTGCCATATATATCGATAATCTACTAATTCTGGCTGATTCTATAGAAATGATAAACAAATTCAAGGTGGAGCTTAGCAATGCATTTGATATGATAGATTGTGGTGAAATTAAACATTTTCTGGGTATTCAAGTCATGCGCAATCGAAAAACACACACAATCACAATTGATCAAAGTCACTTTGCCAATCAAATCATTATAAGGTTTAACATGACGGATGCTAAGCCAATCAGTACACCTCTTGATCCATCTATTCAACTCAAAGCTGAAGGGGGAAAATCTGTAGACCAAAATCTATTCAGACAAATGATTGATAGCATAATATACCTGATGATTGGGATGAGACCTGATCTAGCTGCTGCTGTTAGCATTATCAGTCAATTTTTGGCCAATCCAATACAAGAACATCACTATGCCCTCAAATGATTATTAAGATATATTAAAGGAACAGCCAATTATAAGCTATGCCTTGGATACAATCAGGATCTAAAACTGATTGGTTTCAGTAATACCAACTGGGGAGGAGACATTAATATACGACGATCAACCATAGGCTATATTTTCAACCTATCAGGGGGAGCCATCAGCTGGTCAAGTAAGCACCAACCAACCATTGCCCTATCAACAACTGAAGCAGAATATATGGCATTAGCACATGCAACGAAAGAAGCTATTTGGCTATGCACCCTATTGGATGAGCTAGGATATTTATAGAATTGTGTGACAACCTTATTTGAAGACAACCAATCAGCAATTGCTCTCACCAAAAACCCAATTAATCATACTCGATCAAAGCATATTGACATTCAGTACCACTTTATTCGAGAGAAAGTTGAATCAAAGGTAATAGATATTGTTTACATGGCGACAGATAAAATGATCGCTGATGCATTAACTAAGCCACTTGTGCAACCCAGACTTGAAATGTTAATCGCAAAAATAGGCTTATGTAACTAACTTTTTTTTCTTTCAAAAACTTTTATTTTCTTTATCATGTCATTCTTATCACTCAAGTAGTATTTTACATATAGTTATTTGTAGTAAATATACTTCATAGATGCCATTCATAATGTACAGTTGAATATTTTATTTTTTTTTATTTTTTTTTATCGAGATATGTCAAGCAGGGGAAGTGTTGAAATTATTAGCTTATTATATCTCTCTCTCTCCTATTAACGATCGATTGTATGTCACTCAATTGTGGCTTAGACAATCTTTGTTTATATTGACCAATCATATATTAGCATTAATAAATACATGCATATTTGGCTTCATGAGCCAGTGCACTCTTTACCCCCAAAAACACACATTCGAAGATCAAAACTTCAACAGTTCTTAGGGTCTTGCCAAGATTCAGAGGTGCTCATGCTTGGGTTGCTTGGGTAGTTATTCATATGTGATTCTAGTAGATATAAGAATAGAGTCCCGATGTCTATCTTATAACTCTAAAAGTTTTCTAATTCATATACTACTCCTTTTCTATATACTTCTATTATGACTTTGCAGTACCAATGATATCCAGTTCTTTCTATTCTTGGCAAGCATCACTAGAGTAATAATGATAGTAAGATTATTTATAAAACTCCTTTTTTGAGTCCTTCTATCCTTGGCAAGCTTTGCTAGAATAATAATAATAAGGTTATCTGTAAGACTTCTCTGAGTTTTTGGAATACTACAGATTCTAAGGATGTTGATAATAATAGCAAGTAGCTTTTGATAAGCTTTAGTATTCTAGGTAAGTAGTCTTGGAATATAGTAGATTCTGATGGTAATGATAAGCATCCTCCTAAGTATTAATAGACTGATATATAAATGATTCAAGGTACAAAATATCTGTTTGATCAACTAGAAGTATCTTTGATTATTACTAATTTCTTTTCTTATAATTTTGCTATGTAATATAAACTTCTAGTATCTCTAGCTACTTCTGAGGATAGTGAGGTTATTTATGAAACTTCTCTGGGTTCTAAGGATAAAGCAGCCTAGTATTATGAACTAGACTTGACTCCTAGTCTTATGACTTGAGATGTAGATTCTAATGATAATAGTATAGTTACTTAGCTACTCCCAATTGATAAAGGCTTTGATATAGATATAATGCTATATCCTAGAAGGTGCAGTAGATAGAGATCTTCCTGAAGTATTTTCATTTACTGATGGTTTTCTTCTGCTATGTTTTCCTTATGTAATTAGAACTATCTCAAAATCTGATAACTTCTAAAGAATACTCAAATCCTTTTAGGATTAATAGTTAAGTCTTAGATTTAATTAATTCAAGCATTCTAATCTTAACTTCTAGATTATCAAGTTCTTCAGAGTCATCAGATAAGGAGAATGAACCTCCTGAAGTTATTGACAGGTAAATATCTACTTTACTAATTTTGTTGGAATTAAGAATTTCTATTAATTTCTATATAAATCTCTTTAACAGTGACAAGAGCAAAGTTTCTGACTCTTCAGCAGGTTCTTCTGATAGATATCAGATACTAGTAAGGACTATCTGCTGGTATGCTCCAGAGAGTTTATCTCTTGTTTGTGCTCTTCTGTCTGATTCTACTATTGTTCTGTTTAATTCTGATAAGAAGAGTAAGATTGAATTCTTAGAGATTGATTAGATCAGTCAAACAGGTCAATTGATCAGATTAGTTGATTAAGTCAGTCACTCAAATAAATAGTTTTACTTTATCTTCTTCTATATATGTTAATCAAAGCTGATTTAGTAATAAAGAAATCTCTCCAACAATTTGTTTCTTCTTCAAGTTATTGTGATTATTTTATTCTTTATCTAGGGCAGGTGTTGATAGTCCTTTTAGTCATTTTCTATAGCATATACCAGAGTGTGCTGGCTTTGGGGTAGTCATAATTTATCTATTTTTTTATTTCACTTTGTTTATTTTAGCTTCATTCACTTTAGTCTATTTAGTTAGTAATTATTTAACTTATTTAATTTGTATATCCCTTCAACTCATTCTTAAGTATACTTCGACTATAGTAGCTTGTCACCTGTGTGAATCAGTTTGATTTATTCAATCTATCTAGTTTATATCTTGTTTAGTTAACTTATTCAGCAATCATTCAATTATTTTTTTTAATATTTGTAGTATATCTATTTGCTCATTATTGCTCTTTAGTAATTCATTTCTTCCATATAGCTCTCTGTTTATTTTACTCTCTAGTAATTGTACATCTATAGATATAGATCTTATCTTAGATGGAACCTGGTTGAGCTAGTGATTCAAACCTGTACTTAAATATAGAGTGTATATCTATATTCTATTTTCTAGTGGTATTTTCCTAGTGATATTTTTCTAGTAGCATTTTCCTATAGTGCATGCTAGTTATGCTCTTCAAGATAGTCCATTTGTAGCATCAGATTGTTTTATTTTATTTCATATAGAGTATTAATTTAATGAGTCAGTGTTGGTTATAACAGTTCGGTTGGTTATAACAGTTTAGTTTTGCTTGAATGAGGATATAAGCTTTAGTTATTCCTCTTCAGAGTACTTGATAAAGCTCCTGCTAGTCAGTATCAAGATGTAACAAATGTACTAATAATCAGTTATTTCATATTTAAATATACTAAGTGAGAATGCTCAGAATTATAGATACAATATCTCTCTTTGCATATCCTTACTATAGCTAAATATGCAGTACTCTTCAGGCTTTACTATGACTAATATTGAGATATTCTAAGACTCTGTGTAAACTGATTTATTTCAGATAGAAATAGAGAGAATATTTATATAAAATTGAAGGAAATACAAATAGCTTTGCTACAAAATATTATCTGCATTGCAAATTGCTAAATAATCTAAATAACAAAAAAAATAGCTTAGACAGATAATCTGAGAGATAATCAATGATAGATGGGATTAGGAATTGTCACCAGGAGCAAGATTATAGAACATTCTCAAAAATTGAGCAAGTTATATATCGATTATCATAATATTAAATAATGTTCAAATGTAAATAAATGAAATATATCTATCGAAGATCACTAAATAAAATATAATATAATAATATCTGATCTAAATAAGAGAATAAGTTACTGAGGTGATAAATGAAATATATGTTAAATAAAGTGAAATCAATCAGATATATTATTGTTCAATGCAAAAAAAAAGGTAAAATCAATTAAAAATAAAATAAATAAATTAATTGTTTAATGAATAAATAACTGAATAAAATAGACTTTAGAGCACCAAAATATTAAAAAAATATATATATAACTAAAGATCTAGACTCACTTTTTCTTTCTCTTTTTCTATATATTGTTATGTATACTGATCTTGTCTGAGTATATAGGTACATGTTCTGATATACAGTCATTCTAAATTTATGGTGCTCATCTTTTGATTATTCTAACTTTTGTTTTTTATTACAAAGATCTTGCTAGAATTCTCCACATAGTACATGTATGAGTTATGCTATTGATTTTAGTAAGTAACTCAAGATCTTACTATAACTAGTGGTTGCAGTGCATTTCTTGTATAATTTGGGTACATAATTTATTTTGTTTATATTGTATCTGGGTAGGTCGGGTAATTTGGATAATATGATTCTAATATTCTTTCAGGTGTAAGCTGATTTATCATTTATTTTTCTTTTCTAACTCTCAGATCATTTGGATATAGATCAAGTTATCAGTTGGGTGTTCTGGCTTTCTAGCTTATTTATATAAGCTCATTCATTAGTCTGACTGATAATTTATCAAGCTGGGTGATTCAGTAGGGTTATTGGTAGAATGAGATAAGTGATTTGTATATATATATGCATGTGTTGGGCTATCTAAATGCTATGTATCAGTCTTGCTGAATCTTGCCATGAAGTATTAGTTATGAGATCTTGGGATATAGGATTCACATATAATTCTATTTCTAATGACTTGCTTTCAGCAATTTGTTTCTTGACTGAGAGTTATTTTAGGCATTTTGTTATATGTCTTACTCTCTTGTTGTCTAAATTTATCTGTTTTCTTTCTCTTTGACAAGAGTTATCTGCTTAGGTCAGCAATGAAGTATCTCTTTCTAGGTAAGTCCTTGAGATCACACTAAGATTTGAAAGTACTTATGCTTGGGTTGCTTAGGTGGGAGATTTTAAGTTATAAGATTCTAGGTTATTCTTGTATATGATTCTAGTAAGTATAAAAGTGGGGTCCTGATGTCTATCTTTTTTGCAAGTTCAAAAGTCTTCTAATTCATATACTATTTTATTCTTTATACTTTTACTATAACTTCATAGTACTAATGATATCTAGTTACTTCTATCCTTGGCAAACATTGCCAGGATGATGATAATGAGGTTGTTGTTTGCAAAACTCCTCCTACTGGTCGTCATTCTCAAATTATAGTAGATAGTAATAGTAATGATGGTAAGTATCTTTTGACAAGTTCTAGTATCTTAGATAAGTGGTCTTAGGATGATGAGGTTATCTATAAAACTCCTCTAGATTTTTAGAACACTGTAGATTCTAAGAATATTGATAAGGTTAATTAGTGTTCTTCCAAGCATCAATGGGTTAGTAAGTAAATGATTCAAGGTGTAAGATATCTGTCTAATCAACTAGAAGTGTTTTTGATCATTACTGATTTCTTTTCCTATAATTTTACTATGTAATTTAAACTTTTAGTATCTCTGGCTACTTCTGAGGATAGCAAAGTTATCTGCAAAACTCCTCCAGATTCTGAAGCAGTCTGATATTATAAACTAAACTTAACTCCTAGTTCTGTAGCTCAAGATGTGGATTCTGATGACAATAGTATAGTTACTTAGCTGCTCCTAATTGATGAAAGCTTTGATGTGAATGCAACACTATATTCTAGTAGATACTATAGTAGATAGAAATCTTTCTAAAGTAACTTCATTTACTGATAGTTTTCTTTTACTATATTTTTCTTATATAATTAAAACTATCCTAATATTTAGTGACTTCTGAAGAATACTTGGATTCTTTTGACAGTTAAGTCTTGGATTTGATCAATTCAAGCATTCTAGTCTCAACTCTTGGATTATTGAGTTCTACACCTTTGAGGTCATTAGATAAGGAGAATAAACCTTCTAAAGTTGTTGAAAGGTAAATATCTACTTCACTAATTTCATCAGAATTGAGAATTCCTATTAATTTCTATATAAATCTCTTTAATAAAGATAAGAGTAAAGTTCTTAGGTCACCAGTATGTTCTTCTGATAGATATCAGATACCAGTAAGGGCTATCTGCTAGCATGCTCTAGAGAGTCCATCTCTTATTCATACTCTTCTATTTGATTCTGCTATTGTTCTATTTAATTCTGATAAAAAGAGCAAGATCAAATTCCCAGAGGTTAATTAGGTCAGTTGATCAGATTAGTCAATCAGGTTAGTTAATCAAGTCAGTTACTTGAATAAATAGTTTTACTTCATCTTCTTCTATATATATTAATTAAAAGCTGATTCAGCAATAAAAAAATCTCTCTAACAATTTAATTTATTTCTTCTCTAAGTTACTGTGATTATTTTATTCTTTATCTAGGGTAGATGTCAGTAGTTCTTCTGGTTATTTCCTATAGCATATACTAGGGTATACTGGCTTCAGAGTAGTTATAATTTATCTATTTCTTTATTTCACTTTATTTATTTCAGCTTTATTCACTTTAGTTTATTCAGTTGGCAATTGTTTAACTTGTTCAATTTGTATATCTCTTCAACTTATTCTTAAGCATGCCTTGACTATGGTGGCTTGTCATCTGTATGAATTAGTTTGGTTTATTTAATCTATCTAGTTTATATCTTGTTTAGTTAACTTGTTTGGTGATTATTCAATTGTTTCTTCTGATGTTCATAGTATATCTGTTTGCTTGTTGTTACTCTTTAGCAATTCATTTCTCTCATATAGCTCTTTGTTTATTTTATTCTCTAGTAATTATATATCTATAGATATAGGTCTTATCTTAGATGGAATCTGGTTGATATCAGAAAAATAGTTAATTAATCTATGAACTATTTTACTAAAAGCTACAAACTATTTTACTAAGAGCTACAAACAAAATAGCCATGAATATAGATACTAGTTATAGACTACAAACTATTATTAACAAACAGCTATAAACAGCTGCAAACTACTCTAGAACTCCACTAGAACAATATTACAAACTATGAACTAGCTAGAATAGCCTATAAACAGCTTGCAAACAGCCTATGAGCATAGATGCTAGTTATAGACTATAAACTAAAAATAATTTTCTAATAGAGCTAGTGATTCAAACCTACATTAGTTAATATATACCTATGTCCCATTTCCTAATAGCATTTTCTTATAGTATATACTAGTTGTGCTCTTTAAGGTAGTCTATTTGTAGCATTGGGTTGTTTCATTTCATTTCTTTTCATGCAAAATATCAATTTAATAAGTTTATATGGGTTATAACAGTTTAGTTCTGCTTGAATGAGAATATGAGCTTCAGTTATTTTTAGCCTTTGAGCTTACTTGATAAAGCTCCTGCTAGTTAGCATTAAGATATAGTAAATATACTAATAACTGGTTATTCATTTGTATATACCAAGTGAGAATACTCAGAGTGTCAGATGTAATATCTCCTTTTGCATATCCTTACTATAGCTAAATGTACTATACTCTTTAGGCTTTACTATAACTAATATTGAGATATTCTAAGACTTTGTATAAACTGATTTATTTAAATAGAAATAAAGAGAGTATTTATATAAAAAAATAAAAGAATATAGATAGCTTTACTATAAAAATATTATCTAATTATTGCAAATTATATGTACAATACTGCTAGATAATCTGATAGAAGATGACAAAAGACAGCTCAGAGAGATGATTTGAGAGATAATCAATAATAGATAGAATTAGAAATCATTACCAGAAGCAAAGCTTATAGAATGTTCTTAAAAATTAGGCAAGTTATATATCAATTATTATAATACTTACTTTATCTAAAAATAAGATATAGTAAAGGTTCTTAGTCTATTACTATTATAAAAGATTACTATACTATTTATATACTTATATAAAATATTTATTATATTAGAAAAATGGTTAATTAATCTATAAACTATTTTACTAAGAGCTGTAAACTATTTTACTAAGAGCTATGAACAAAATAGCTATGGATGCTAATTATAGACTATGAATTATTATTGGCAAACAGCTACAAACTATTTTAGAACTTTGCTAGAACAATATCACAAACTACAAACATCTTTAGAATAATATTGTAAACTACAAACTAGCTAGAACAGTCTGCGAACAGTCTAAGAATAGTCTACAAGTATAGATGCTAGTCATAGACTATAAACTGAAAATAGTTTCCTAATATAATGTTATAGATAACTATATGTGAATTAAAGAAAGCACTATATTAAAAAGTTTAAAGAGATTTTATAAGAAAGTAATTAAGTTATTTAGAGAGAACTATTTATAGTTTCTAATAGTAAAGAATATTATAAGATTATTAGCTATTAGAGAAATATAAGAATTTTCTAAAATACTGGAATTACTAGATTACATATATTAGATATAGAAAAATTATCTTACTGCTTAATATAGATAGTTTTTAGAAAAGAAAAAGAAAGTAACTATTATTTAGAAGCAGTTATATCTTATAATCTCTAGATTTAGTATATCTTCTTTAATATATTAAACTTATACAATAATATCAATATTCTTAACTATTCTTCTCTCTTCTAAAATCTTACTAAAGATTAAGTATCAGTTATTAACTTTTCTATTAATAAAAATAACTATAAGTTTAACTATTATCTTACTAATAATATTTATCTCCTATAGGTAATATTAGTATAGACTATTTCTATACTATAGAGTCTAATAAAGATATATTTTGCAAAGATATATAAAGCTATATATAAAAATATAGAGTATATATTTAGAGTACTATAAGTATAGTTTGTAATTATTTAAAAACTAGTATAATTTTAGAATAAGAAAAATCTATATTATATTATAACTATATATATTATTTTATATAACACAATAGTTGAGGATAAATAGAATAAGAAGAGATTAGAAGCTGAGTATAACTTCTTAGAAAATTACTAATCAGTCTAACAGGAGCAATTACAAGACTTTAAAGCCTTTCTCAAGTACTATTATTAAATTCAAAATCATAAAGTCCACTATTAACTTTATAATAATCTTATTGTATACTTGTGGGAGAGAGAAGAAAATTTTAAATAAATTAAATAATATAAGGTGATTTAAAATAAACAATAACTTAAAATATAATAATAAACTCAAATAGTTAAATACTTTAAAAAGAATACTTTTAAAACATTTATTACTATAAAGAACATTATTTATAGCTAAAAAAAAAAACTTTAAAAATATACATAATATCTTTTATATTATTTTGGTTAGAAGAATACCTTTATATCTAACGTATCGTATTCTATATTACTAATTGCTCAATTCCATAGAATGACGCAGAGTTATTGAAGCAGGAAGAGCAGTCATTCACCATGTCACGTGCGAGCACACAATGCTTTTTTCTATCCATTTCTTTGTCTCTTTGTTGTCCAAGAGTAGTGTAGTCACAGAAATCAACCATTCTATAAGCCATGGCAAACCAGGCATTAAATATATACATTCCTATCATTCCCTCTGAGTCTGCCCACTTCGCGAGCGCGTTAAAGCTTGCTGCGGCAGCGAATGTGTCCAAGGCCAAGATCGAATTTGTAGCGGGTAGGCTGCGTGTTTGTTCGTTGGCTAGCCAATCCCTCATGTAGGAATGGGTCGGCTTGTGAAACTAGGTTTTTTTTTTCTTCTTTTTTTTTTTTTTTTTTTTTTTTTTTTTTTTTTTTTTTTTTTTTTTTTTTTTTTTTTTTTTTTTTTTTTTTTTTTTTTTTTTTTGTATTTGTTATACCCTTTTACTCATTAGTTCTGTGCAACTGGATCGATTTCGGGAACGTACTTCCTTGCCGCGTCACCTCTTATTCCAGGGGGTGAACGCCCATCACTCGAGTTGGTGAAGGAGCAGAGGACACTATTTGAAGCGAACTCAGCTGTTCGGTAGGTTTTTTCTCTCTTTTCTCAGACCGAACGCGAAAGATCAAGTTGATTGGTTATACTCCTCCTTGGACTCCTCCTTGGTCACATTTTAATTTCACCTATATGTCTTTCAACACTCCAGATATCTTCTCGACGAACCCACCGTCACTTCCGCCTCCGATACCGACTTTATCCCATACCTGCAGCGCAACGCCGTGATTGAGCATGAGGAAACCGTAATCAGGCCGCTGGTTGCTGCCGGGAAAACGGACGAAGCGCTAGCGGTGGCGGAGGTGATCATAGCAAGCGAGCAGAACAAAGCGGTGATTGGGAATGTAGGTTTTGTGACTCTTTTTGAATTAGTGTTGGGTTTGGTCGTTGAGAGTGATTCTAGTGGGGAATACCCGTTGGTACAAGGTTAAATTTGGAGAATACGTAGCCATCAGGTCTCGTATTCCTAAATTAGTGACCAACCCCGAAATTTACCATGTCTTTTCTAATTTTCGAAACCCAACATAGTTTGAAAAACCTCAAGCAGCCGACATCATTCTATTCGCCACCCTTTACAATAACCTCAAAGCCAACCCTCCAGATAAAGACAAATACCCCAATCTCGCCGTCTGGTTCAAGCAGCTCTCCAAGGTGCGCTGCATTGTTAAAGGCATCTCGGCAGCGAAAGCCTATGTAAGTGAATCCTACTGGCTTTTATCGAGCGCTGGATGAATCATGGAATTCTGCTATGATCAATATCTCTATTCTTACGGCAATTCCTTGTTTCTCCTATCTAGACATCAGGGATTTCTGCTGCCGGCACTACGTCACTGGCGTCATTGGATCTATCCTCTCAGAAAATTAACCCCGAAGCGGAGCTGAAGCTCGATCCGACTGTGAAAAAGTGAGTGTGGCAATCTTCGATCTACACTCGCACTAATTTTTGTATTTTAATATTTATATACTGATAATTGTCCGTTTATTACACATACCGTACCCAGACTTCCCATACCTGGCCAACGCAACATTCTCATTACCTCTGCTCTCCCTTACGTTAACAACATTCCTCATCTGGGCAACATTATTGGTTCGGTCCTCAGCGCGGACATCTTCGCGCGATACAGCCGTGCACGTGGCTATAATACGCTGTACATATGCGGAACGGACGAGTACGGCACGGCCACGGAGACCAAAGCTCTCGAGGAGGGCATTTCGTGTCAGGAATTGTGTGACAAGTACAATGCCATCCATCGCCGTGTTTATGAGTGGTTTGGGCTGTCGTTCGACTATTTTGGGAGGACTACCACTAAACAGCAGACGGAGATTGCACAAGATATCTTCCTAAAGTGCCATGCCAACGGGCTACTGACCGAAGATACGATGGTGCAGCTTTACTGTGAAAGGTGCCAACGGTAAGTGAGAACGGCCGACTTCGGATCACTGCTTAATATTAATTGGGACGAGGAATTCTTTGATGATTTATATGGTCAGCAGAACAGCTTTTGCTGGTGTACTATTATCTAATATCTTTTCACCATTTACCTTCTTCCATTTTAGCTTTCTGGCCGATCGATACGTAGAAGGCACTTGTCCGCATTGTAAATATGAGGTATTTTCAGGTTCAATCGTGCCGCTCTTCAAATTTCCTCTTTTTGGGGTGTTTTTTTTTTTCTTATAGGAATCTTAATGTATCCTAACATCGATAGGACGCCCGTGGCGACCAATGCGACAAGTGCGGTCATCTTTTGAACGCGATCGAGTTAATCAATCCCCGTTGTAAGCTGGATGGCAACCAACCCATCACCAGGGAGTCAAAACACATGTTCCTTGACCTCGCGACATTGCAGCCTGAGATTGAGAAGTTTACGGAGGAGTCAGCGGCGAAGGGTATGTATATGTTTGCCAGGTTAACGCACGAGCTATGTCGTGCAGTGTTTTTCTGGCTTTTTGAGTTAAAATATACTTTTGATATGGTTTCTAACGCTTGGATACGGTTTCTAATGCTTGTTTCTTTTCATACCCACTCCAGGCAAATGGTCCCCGAACGGTATTAATATCACCCAATCCTGGCTCAAAGAAGGTCTCAAGGCCCGCTGTATTACGCGCGATCTCAAGTGGGGAACTCCAGTCCCGTTGGAAGGGATGAAGGACAAGGTCTTCTACGTGTGGTTCGATGCCCCCATCGGATACCCCTCTATCACGGCCAACTATACGGACCAGTGGGAAAAGTGGTGGAAAAACCCGGACGACGTCAAGTTGTACCAGTTTATGGGCAAGGACAACGTGCCGTTCCACACCGTCATCTTCCCAGGGAGTCTGATCGGGACAGGGGAGAAATGGACGCTCTTGCATCATGTCAGCACGACAGGTGTGTTTCGATTATGTTTTGTTTTTATTAGTCTCTCTATAATTTATGCGCGAGAAATATTTAGTTATCGGTGCTTACATGATCCATAGAATATCTGAACTATGAGGGTGGCAAGTTCTCCAAGTCCCGCAACATCGGGGTCTTTGGTACTAATGTCATGGATTCTGGTGTCCCCGTGGAAGTATGGCGTTATTATCTGATTGCGTCCCGACCCGAAACGAACGACTCCGTCTTCACATGGAAGGAATTCATTGCGAAGAACAACGGCGAGTTGCTCAACAATATCGGCAATTTTGTAAACCGCGTCATCAAATTCATCAATACCAAATACGATAGCATCATTCCCGAATACGATCTCAAGGGCAATACAGAGCTTGAGCTTGTTAAGGATGTGAACGTCCTCCTAAAGCAATACGTCGAGTCCCTTGAGGCCGTCAAGATTCGTGCCGCCCTCAATGCTGCGATGACTATCTCACAGCGCGGCAACCAGTACCTCCAAGAATCACATATGGATAACAATCTATTCATCAACAACCGTAAACGGTGCGACACCGTCGTCGGCGCCGCCGCCAATCTTATCTACCTCGTCTCTGCCCTTTTCTACCCCTACATGCCCTCTACTACCGATAGCATCTTGCGCCAGCTTAACGCCCCGCTTCACGTTATCCCAGATGAGTGGCACGTGGACATCCTGCCTGGCCACCGCATTGGCCAGCCTGAGTACCTCTTCACTAAAATCGACGAGAAGCTCGAGGAAGTTTACAAGAGCAAGTATGGCGGTAACAACAGTGGCACTACCGCTGCACAGATCGCGCCGGCAGCCGATACCGGCAAAAAGAAGGGCAAAGTCGCTCCCACGGCGGCGGCGGCGGTATGGGAAGGTCCAAAGCCTGACGAACTAGTGACGCTGGAGAAGCGGATCGAGGAGCAAGGTGTGATAGTGCGGTCGCTTAAGGCCGAGGGTGCGGACAAGGCCAAGGTGCAGGACGAGGTGAACACGCTTTTAGTGCTCAAGAAGGAGCGTGACGAGCTAATCGGCAGGCTGACGGCCGCCAAAGCTACCGTTGAGGCTCCGGCCGCGGAAAAGTCGAAGAAGGCATCATCGTCCGCGCCTGCCATGCCGGTGTGATCAGGACCCAAGCTCGGATAAGGCGAAATGGTGGACGATTAGGGAAGGTTGTAGATGACTTAAGGTCATTGCTCCTTTGGGGATTGATATCAAATTATATTATGGTATCGCCTTCTCTTGTTATGACGAATAAAAAAGAGCTTTGCATTTTTACATTGTCTGCTTCAGACCGAAATTATGCTAGTACAGGTTATCCTGCCCTTAACTAAAGTATTGTGGTTCCAATATACACCCACTATTTCTGTTAATCCCACATATCACCCAACTACCAACTCACTTCCTAGAAACGCCCATAAATTTCCAAGTAGTAGAGCATCAATCTTCTCTCGAAATTCAAAGGCAATCGCAAATGCTTCTCCTGTGTAAATAATTATCAACCGAGCCCCTCCTTGTCTCTACTCACTTTATATATTTCGTCCTATGGGGAAACCTACAGGTCAAATGTGTTCCCAAATATTTTCTTTATTATTTCCCTGTGTGTTACACAGCTCCTGCCCGTGATCAGTATCATCAGGGTCCTGAAAATGCGCGATGATTTCAAGTTTACAGTGAATGGGTAAAGCCCATAACATATATGCTTTATGTGTGTGTATATTACTATTTCTACGATTTTGCAAGGTATGTGAAAGTAGATCAACTACTTAAATGTTTGTGAGGCATACCTCTCAAGTCGGAGATAATACGAAAAAGTATTAGTTTAACAAAATAAAGACCAGCTTTAGGATTATAATCTATACTGTTTCGTGAGAACGGGCCTTCCTCTTGTTGACAGCGCACTGGAATAGCTTCTTCAGGAACCACACTCCTGACAGCACCTCCATAATCGTCAGGTACACTTTCAAACCCTTGCGATAATACCACAAAAATTTGATCGCGAACCCAATTATCATAGCCGCGAGCAAGCAAGCGTATATCTTGGTGATCGTTTGCGCGAAACCCAAGGATGCGGTCATGCTGAGACCCTCGAAGACTCCGAGGGCGATGAGGAAAAAGGAATCGGAAACGGTGTAGAAGGCGATGGTACAGATGAGGGCGATGATGAGACATAACACGGTCAAGACGTCGTAGACAATCGAGAACTTGACGGGCAAGCGCGAGCGCAGGCCACAGACGACGGCGATAAAGGTCATAATAACGGTTGCAATGAAGAGGTTGATCATTGCGGTGTGGACCTCATTAGGGCCGAGATTGTCGAGGACGTTGGTGAGGGCTGAGTCTGTGGAGGCGAGCAAAGTGATTGGGCGAAATGTTAGAAAATGTGTGCTTATTTTATTATTATTATTTTTTCTGTTCAAAAACAAGCTCTAATGAACAATGAGGATAAAAAAGTACCCACTAGAACCATATCCCAGCTGGCAACCAGTCAAGGCAAAGTTCGTGTTGTAGGAAACACAGTATCCGGTGAGACCGAACGCAATATAGTTCGGTAACCCAACGCCCTTCTCGAATATCCCGACGACGGCGTTGGAAGACCCATAGGCGCTCATGTAGTTGATTCCTTTAATTGCTTGGCTCCATGTTTGCGGGATGCCAAAGAGAGCAATGAGTTCGAACAGGAGTGCCAAGATACCAACGGCAGAGGGAATGACGGAGAAGAGGGGATGCGGGAACTCCATTGGCTTGATGAAAGAACCGTCAAGCGCCGGAGGGTGACGTATTTTCTCAGAGAGAGTCATGGTGGAAGCGATAAGGAAAGTGTGTGGGAGTGAAGCTGAAAAAGTTTCGCAGACAGAGAAGCGCTTAGGGAGTGGTATTATATTACAATCGTATTAGTCCCTTATACACGTCCTTTTTAAAGGACAGACCCGTGATGTGCCCCCACTAGAGCGTAAAAAAAAATATATTCTCGGGCGAAACGGAGGGGCACTCGCAATTCATTGAGTTACTAAAACAGGATATGTTTGTTTGGCCCCTGAAACCCCTTCTTCCATACGCTCACGGTTCCCTTTGATCTTATGACAAGCGGAACGGTCAACCGGATTTGGTGTGATTTTTTGACTGGCGATCTGTTCCAGTTGTCGAGGTGTTTGGAACGGAACACCTGATTCCGATATGTGACCGAAATGATTAGATCCCACGTTAAGGTTTTTATCAGCTTTTTTCCTACCAAAGAGGGAAGGTCCTCGTAAATTGCTGACTTAATGGATCTAGCCTGTTATGGGTAGAAATATCACAAATCTTCCGGCGCCGCAGGCCAACCACACTTACACACTTCAAGGTATGGATGTCCGCCCTTTTTTTAGTCTGCCTCGATCCATCAATATCAGGGTCTGTGTTCCTGGGTTGAGCTTTCCGTTAACTCATTAATTCATTGTTATGATCTCATATATACCAATACCAATCATCGGATCGTTCTTGCAAGTTGCACACATTCACTACGAAGCCAGCTCAAACAATGTAGGAGTGAAAAGGAAAAGGCTTGTCAAGAGAAACATGTCCTCGCGAAATGGCAGGGGAAACATAACCATTGAGATAATCCTGTTGATCAATTTTACGCCTGAAATTCCTGAAAAGAACCAGTATCAAAAAAAAAAAAACTATAGACACATATAGCTACTATACAAAAGCATGCACGGGGCGTTAAAAGTTTATTTTGGCAACTTACACACCATTGCGTAAAAGGTAAGATCGACTCATGCGATCGCTTTTGGCGAGTCAAAAAAAAAAAAAAAAAAAA